>CM029598.1:20742709-20867709 GCA_017311375.1 Mytilus coruscus
TAGGGAGTATAAATCTCCCAGAGGATACTGTATTTCCTGAAATGACTTTATATTTGGTTGAACGTTTGTGCATGGACAGGGTAAGCATCTCTTGTGATTAAAGCATTACACATAGATACTTGTTAATTATTAACATCATATCGGTCTACAAGACACTCAAGTTTTGTTAGATACATCGTTGATTGTTCTGAGGATACCATTTGTACAACTGATGATTAGTCTAAGAAAATGTAATTTTGTAAATCTCTCCTTGTTTTATTCATACAGGTATTCATGCTATAAAAACGCTACGGGGTCTTGTATAATTCTATATAAAATAAGGAGATGTGGTATAATAGCAATTGAGACAACTAGATCTATCCAGCAGATTCTTCATGACGGATTTTCAAGCGACTAAAGGTCACCCACCATACGGCATTTGGAAATGCGTAACTCATACTGTACAGTCGGCTGTAAAAGGCCTCGACGTGACAAAATGTAAATTAATTTGAACAAAACCAAATGGGCTGACTGATAAAAAACTAGATACGAAAAACAGATTTGACAGACAGCAAGTTCGGCACCTAAATTAAATTCTGATATCACATGTATCATAAGATGTAGCATTCCCCACACAACCCCTGATATCACCCATTTCTCCCCGCTCAATAGACAAATCAGTAAGATCTTCTTCATATGGATAATGAACCAAGTAGCATTATGCAGTTAGTATCCAGTATAAGTTTCTTAATTTTTGCGGTCAATGAATATAGAACTATTATACATCGGAAGTGTTAGTGCATCATTCAAACAAATTAAGTGTTTACATGACCTTAGTGATAATAAGGTCCTATTTAGAAAAGAACTGTCGTTTGAAAATAAAATCACAACAATAGTTGAAGAACGAGACACAATTAGTGTTAGATTGTTAAGATATACAATTCGCACTCCGAACTGGTGTATCCTATTTTTGTTAATTGTTAAAACAGAGTTACGTACACTTACTAGTTTGACTGTTATTTTAGATTTTTTGTACTATTTATCAAACAAATTATCCTGATAATGAGATAAAAGTAGTCCAATTCCAGTCTAATTGTGCTTGTGCAAGATAGAAACTTCCTGTTATGTAGTTTTTGTTTTTGGGGATTCCTTTTTTTTTCCATTAAATAATAAAAAGAGTGTTTGATTATGATCGTTGATAGATTGTGTTGATTGACTATGTCCTTGCTTTAAAAGCACTCATGTGGAATTGTTTTGTTTTACTGGGTCATTTAATACTGTATAGATATGTAATAAATAAAATATTATATATTTTCAATGAGTCCATTTCCTGCAAAAGATAAAATCAAAGGACATAAAAGTATATAACACTCATTTTTGTTCATTTTGCATTAACAGTCATGACATTCTCTCTTATTTAGATGGACATAAGCCAGTTGAATAAAATTTCAAAACATGTCTACCAACTGCAAAAATAATCTCTACATCACACAAGCAAAGTCATTTATTGATTCTAATTTGATATGTCATCAGTACCTTTCTTTTATATAAGATCATTTTGAACCTGTGAAAGTAGAAGTGGTCTCCATGTTGCTCCTCACTCACTAGCTCAGCATATTTGTTTTTGCCTCGTATCCAAACGCAATGACATTTTTGTCAGAATCAAGAAGACAAGTAGGAGTTTTTAATGAAAGGAGTTGCCTCCCCTCAGCATTCCATGCCTGATTGGCATGAATCTTCAATTGATCCTTTTTGAAGTCTTCGCGGAATGAAAATGCATATCCTAAATAGGTTGTTTTAAAATCCATTGCAGCGACAAGTAGAAAATTAGATCGTGCAGATTGTGCCATTTTATCTGTTCAATTGTACTTTTCACAAAGAAAAGGGTGCAGAGCAGTTCTTCTTCATCTGCGGTTCCTCATTATTTATACCATTAGAAATACAATTAGTAGTCTGCAAAAATTAAAATAAATACACACAGATTTAAAACAAAATTAAATGAAAAAATCAAGGAACAAAATCACAAATATTTAACTGACATGATGTTTGTTACACTTTGTTTATTTTTTGAGTTTATTTATCAATGAGAAAAATATAGTAATAAAACGGGACACAAACCGTAGGACAATCAACCAAAAATTGAGGAAAACAGACAACGCAAACCCGGTTTAATATGCTAGTGCACTTGGGTACTCCCCAAAGATCAGCAGGCCTTGCAACATGAGTAACACCTGTCATTTGACTATTTATATTCGTTGATGAAACATTTACTGTGACAAGTCATGAAAGAATGATAGATTGGCACCTGTCTCTTGTCATATCTTAAGACATTACTTAATTTTGTACCATTTGTACCTTACTCACATGAAGACCGATTAAGAAATTTGAATGAGAACAGTCATTCTGAGCATGAAATAAACAAGACAGTACCAATAGAACCTACATGGAAATTGCAAATTTAGATAGCAAAAAGTAAAATAACAAAAACACCGAACACCAAGGAAAATTCAAAACGGAAATTCCCTCATCAAATGGCAAAATCAAAAGCTCAAACACATCAAACGAATGGAAAACCACTGTCATATTTCTGACTTGGTACAGGTATTTCCTTTTGTAGAAAATGGTGGATTAAACCTGGTTTTATAGCTAGCTAAACCTCTCACTTGTATGACAGTCGCATAAAATTCCATTATATTGACAACACAGACAGAAACTTACAGAAAAGTAAAACGAACCAAAGAAACCCTATAAAAAATTTGGAATAAGTTTATTAGCAAGTTTTGACACTTGCATGTTGTTGAAGATCAATGATAATCTAGTGATCGAAAAAAATTGATAACTCATTCATGATCATGTGCTACACATATTTATATATATATATATATATATACAAGAATGGATTATCACTGTTGTTCGATCACCAGATTATGATTATCGGAATTCTTGTTATTTTTTTAATCCAGGTATCTATGATGAGTTTATATGTACATTGTAGATTAAATATAATATGTATTTGTACGAGCTTCAGAAACAGGAATAAAAACGAGGTTAGAGAGGACCATAAATCAAACTGTAGCGTAAATAGTAATTTATATGGAACCAATTGCTCGCAACAGAAAAGGAGTTTATATATATATATACAACAAGTATATCGCTTCGTTTTATATGTTTAAAAGGTCGTTTGCAGGATACAGGAATATAATGATACCTGGGGTTGAAAACAATATACCAGCACCAACAAAATAAAAAATAGAGACCCCCAAAAATAAAAAAAATCCTCCTCACGAAAAAAGTCAATTAGAATATAAGTAATTAAAATTAACGATAATATTCCTGATTGAGATCAAAGATCACAAAGAAGAAGTACTAGTTATTGTAAATTAAAGAGTGTTTAACATTTTATATAAGTTTTCTTTTCAGTTGTCGATGATTTGATCGTGCATTAATGCATATACAATAGATGTCTTCAATTACATGAATTATACATGTATAAAATACTCGTTTCACCTCAAATAGTTTTTGATTGACTCAATGGTTTCGCGGCAGACTACTCGCCTCAATTGAGGGAGATTGTTGGTTCAATCCTCGACCTGGTCACATCAATAGACTTTACAATTCGTATTTGTTGCTTCTACATTAAGCATGCGGCTCTATAAACGGGTGTGGTATTAAATCTGATAAAGTCGAAGTCAGAATACTGAATCCACGCAGGGTAGCATGTCTTCCTGCCGACTATTACCTTATTACTAAGAATGTCAAAACTCTGACTTAGTGTGTAGATATGTAACAAAACAGAAGTAATTAACAAGCGTTTGTCCTGATATGCAGGCTCAATCAAAGTTGAACTTAGATGGAATTGGCTTTCATATTCATGTTTTTTGGTACTTGAACATCCTTGACTTGGAGCGTTTCTTGTGAATGTGAATCTAGAAAAGCAGTTCAGACGCATACAATTTATAAAGTGATATTTTTTATTTCCCTTATTCATTATCACAATCTAAGTACATGTTTGTAAACATTTAATTCACTGTGAAGAGTATACAATGTAGAAATTATCTCTTGACACGTTTGACACTGAAAGAATGCATTTTGTAAAAAATATCAAAATTATTATATTTAAAATTACCTGTACTCGCCATAACAATTGTTCTACATCCCCTTTTTATTTAATATTGTATTTATATTGTGTCATGGATCAAATTTATTCGTTCAGTGTATGTTTACTTGTTTTGTTAATATGTCTTTTGATTGAGTTAAGCCATTTCAATTGATATTTTATAGTGTGTTTTCTATGTTGTAATGTTACACTACTATTTCAGGTTAGGGTGAAGGTTGGCGCCTGTTAAAACGTTTAAACCCGCTGCATTTGTTTGTACCTGTCCTAAGTCAGGAACCTATTTCAGTGGTTGTCGTTTGCTGATGTGGTTCTTATGTGTTTCTCGTTTCTCGTTTTTATATAGATTAGACCGTTGGTTTTCCTGTTTGAATTTTTTCACTAGTTATTTTGGGGCCCTTTATAGCTTGTTGTTCGGTGTGAGCCAAGGCTCCGTGTTGAAGGCCGTACTTTGACATATGATTGTTTACTTCACATTGTGACTTGGATGGAGAGTTGTCTCATTGGCACTTATACCACATTTTCTTATTTCTATATAGTATGGTTTGGTACTAAACACTAAAACATCTATTCATGGAATGTTTTATATAAGTTAACTACAGTTATCTAAAACCTAATGCAAAGTTAAAAAAAAAAAAAAAAAAAAAAAAAAAAAAAAAAAAAAAAAAACAAAACAAAACAAACAAAAATGCAAGCTAGTCATTTTTAAATGTACCAATCTATAATATATTAGAATTGAATTACTCTATTGTATTTTAAGCTGGACCTGGTATTTAAAAAAAAAAAAAAAAAAAAAAAAAAACGGTTACTTAGTGACCACTCTTCAAAGAAACTATGTAAAATTGCCTCAAAATTACGTTGTCCATTTATAATGTTCAACATGTACGACACTCTTCATTGTTTTACTTATAGAGCAAAAATTCCTTCATTGTAATAGATGACTGAAATTCTTAAGTAGACAAGGAAATATATTTAAACTGTAAAATAGGCTTATACATAGTTGGTTCCAGTGTTAAATTTCAGGGCTATTGTTACTAAATTTTCTCTCATATACACTGTCAACACTTTTTATCAGTAGCAAGCAATCTTTGTTTGTATTATGAACAAAAGTAGGGAAATATCTGCTGAACTAAACTATTGGACATTCTTTTAAACAATACGATATTATCTTGACGTCTCTATATTTCGATAAAGAAATTGTAATAGTGTTACCACTAGTAATCAGTGATAATAGATATGTGAAACTTATTTCTTTGCAGTAAATGGTTATCTCATTTTCAAATGAGTTAATGTTTAACTAAAAGGCATCATGTCATCACAGGTACGCGTAATGTGCGCTGTGAAATATGTATCATGCGCACGTATTACAACGAATGTATCATGCCCAATAGAATAAGAATGACTAACTTTTAAAATACACTCCAATCTGTCAATCTTTCGTATTACCTTTACTACAATTAAAAACTTTCACTAACAATATTGATAGGAGTGTTTACAAACACTCATTAAAGATAGATCCACGTTTTGCCTTCATATAACTTATATTGAGAGAAGGACGGATTGACAGAGACATGTGAAAAAGGACAGACAAACATAGATACAAAATTATTCCTACATTACTGTAATACTAATAATATATTAACCCGGCATCATTTTGTAAGTAATCCTTTCATTTCTTTACTACCTTGAGATTGAAACAAATGAAAAAGATACCAATGCAGCATTGTTAAACAACGATACAATGGTCAAAAGAGAAGACCAGAACCGACATATCACAGCTAACAAAACATAAAGACTGTGTAAAACAAACCGCGCAAACACACGGAGTAAACTTTGATACTTTACCATTTAAACAGATCCACCTTGTTCATTGTGTTGTTTGATTAAGTTGAATATTTTCAATCTTCAATCATGATATTTTATAATGAAGCTTACCAAACTGTGATTACAGAAAGTGTCCTGAGATGTGATAAAATATTTTATTGTGCACGTTTTTCAAAGTTTTCAAACAGCTTTCGATTGAAATTAAAATTTCTGAACATGACTTATAACAAGAAAAACAAAAGTTAACTGCAGTTCAAAATATTACATCCGTCCACAAATTAGAGAGAAAACATGAGGCAATCACATGACTGGAACAACATGGTGCATCCACAATGTAACTGTTTCCTGCTGTGTATTCATCACTTGTCAGTTTGATAAATATCACGTCACAACCGACAATAAACAGTTCGAGCGATTGTTCTAAAGTCTAAGGATTTAAGATCGAGTTACATTTCTGCAGCTATTTATGATACAGAATTATCTCATAAGTCAAGAAATTTGTGGTGGTGACCGTAAAACTTATTGTCGATTTCAGTCGTCCATGAATTATCATAATGAGAGAGGAACCGTCTTTTGTTACAAGCAAACACTTGTTAATCAACATGCATTATGTGAAAATCACTCGCGTTACGTATAAACGAACAATTCTTTACACCATACTATGGAGCAGAGGACAAGTTACCTATTGGAAATGGCTAAAAGAGAAAAACAGAGAGAAAATTAAAATCATAATCCCTTAAAATAACCTAACCAACACCATGATAAAAAACTATAAAAAGCAAACAGTCATAACAAAACACTTTACAAATTGAGCATTGCAAACGCCATCGAACACCGGCGTGAAATCAAGTGTTCCGGAAGGATAGGAAATTCCTACTCCAGATACGTGATAAGTTTCCATCGTTAAGGTCACAATTGAGGTTTCGGAGGAGAGGTTGTGGGTACAAGTATACAAGTAGACAATCAGAGGGTATAATTCGTTCCAATGTCAATGACGATTGTCTGTTCAAAACCACGTCCTCAAAATATATAAATATATATATATATATATAAATATATTCTCAATTGAAAAAGAAAATCAAGCTTTTGATGTCAGTTTCAGTGACCATTTTGTTTTAATCACAGTGTTTTTATGAAGCAGGGTTTGTTACTTACTTAAACAAGATATAGGTATCTGTGTTGGCCATTCTGATTTATGAAACAAAGTAGGACGCATCCTTTTAATTGGTCTTTGAAATAAAAAAAAGGGAACACTAGTGTAAAGAATAGACAAGTCAAATGGTTTATACCATAGAACGAAGATACGGATTTAGATTTTAAGTGCTCTTACAATTTTTGTGAATTATTTAGTATCAAATCTGATAGGAAATAACTAAAATAATAGTTGTAAGATGGCACTGTTAATGATGTACATTTGTGACAGGATTATCAAACATAATTGAATAGAGAACAGTATTGACATTTGAAGTGAATATAGTTTCGTGTGGAAATGATGTTGTCCTAACGGCTCTTGCCAAGATGTATCGATTTGAATGAATTTGAATTTATACCTGAAATCCATAGCAAATTCAATAAGGACGGTTATCATTTGTATATCGCAATTGTGCATTTCGTTATAAAAACAAACTAGAAGATACGTATCAGTATGATTTCGATGAGGAGGAGGGCAGAGGTCCTTGCGTAAATGAATGTTTATACATAAAAAAAGTATAACAAAAATACCGAAATCCATAGCAAATTCAAAAGGGGAAGTCCAATGACAAAATCAAACGCTATCAATCAACGGAACAATTAAAAACCAACTGCCCTATTCCTGACATGGAATAGACATTTTCCGACGAAAATGGTGGGTTAAATCTGCTCTTATAGCTAAACCTCCCACTCGTATGACAGCTGTTTATAGTTCCTTTAAAAGTATCCCGCAATTGGCGTATATGCGATAAAAATGTACATTTGTTTGAAAAAAGTATAATAAGTTTAGCAAAATTCGAAAGTATTATTAGTACAACGACGACAACTATTTCTGTATAGTAGTTATTTCGTTTCAAGATATATTCAACGGATTGAAAGATTCTTTCAAGCAAATATGACTTCTGTTCAGGGCTTATCTGTTTAAGATTTACAGAACACTCCACTGGAAAATGAAATGAGGTCTCATGTTTAATTCTTAGCAAAAACGTTTCACTTGGTCAGGCAGGAATTCCGAGGAGAAAGTACATATCTAACATGGGACTAACACTGAAAGTTAAGCCACAAGATAATAACAAATAATTAACGGGGTGTTAACCTCCAACAATGTATCTCCTATCTATTCAATGAGATTTAAAAGAAAGTATTTTTGATGTTTACATGTAACTATTTCAGATTTAAATACCTAATATACTTTTAACTACGCAACTGACTTGAAGTAAATGAGACGTGTTTTTACTGTGTGTGATAAAGATCAGTACATGGATAAAATTTGTAAAGTAAAAAGACAACTGATTATATGGCAATAATCTTGAATGTGATAGTCTACGATGTGACTGAAAGGAGATCTGTATTATACATTCATTAGGTAGCACCTCAATGACATAAAGAAGGTTCTAACGGAATACATTCCGCATTTGTAACATAAAAGAGGGACGAAAGATACCAGAGGGAAAGTCAAACTCATAGATCGAAAACAAACCGACAACGCCATGGCCAAAAATAAAAAGACAAACAGACAAGTTTAGTATCGTACTGTTTTGACTGATTACTTAAAAACTAGCTGAACAGTGTTAATGTGCCTACATTTTTATATAGGCCAAAAAATTGTATTTCAATATTGTTTTAACAAACCAATACTGAAGTGTGCGTCGATGGCAGATGTTTGATCCTGTCTGTATTGAACAAGGTTTTTAATGACTGGACATATGAATATGATACCTAACCGTCGTTGAAATCCTACCTAGACCTCTTGATTTCTTTTTTACATCTTACCCACACCTCCTCACATAAAAAATGTTATGTTTCAATGAACAAACAATTGATTTTGAACACTCAATCAATGATTTTCGGATTAGGTTGTGGAGGAGCGAAGCTTTATATACACGTTTACATGTGCTTGAAATGAAGTTGACCTCCTTCAAGGTTGTGAATACCAGAATTATTATCTGAAATGCTTACAAACGATCATTGTAAGCTTATACAGATGAATCTGTGAAAATGTTCACTCTATATTACTTCAGAAAACATAAGAAGTCTTGAAAGTTGAAATTCGTGTCGACTGCATTCAACCAAATTTATTTCCAAGTCTGCCTGATGATAGTTCAGTTAACTATAGTAGAATGTAGACAAAACAGAAACCCTGTTAGTGTGTGGTATTCTAATGATCTATTATGAAGGCGAAATAGAATGGTAACAATATTGGTAAACGTATTGGCATCGTGATATTTTTGTCTATTTTTCCATGAAACCATAAAATGGTCAATTAGTTGTATTTCAAGTACCCCGCGATTAAAAAAAAGTTAAATTAGAAATCCATTTACATTTACAGCATTTATTACATAGAAGTATCAATTTCTATTTATGTGTTTTTAATTCGTTTTAAAACTGTTAAGTTCGCAGTAATAGGGGAAAAGCATCGTTCACGCCAATTCACCTTGATATCAAACTGTTTGTTTACACAGTCTTTTGTACAGCCTTATATATTTACTTAAATTTAGAATTTAAATAAAGGCAACAGTAGTATACCGCTGTTCAATAGTCATAATTCGATTAAGCAAAAACAATGAGGTTTGGCTAATAACAAAACTTAACGACAAAACAGATGACCTCAATTTTCGACTGATAAACTTTCAGTTTCTTTCTAGCAACATTTCAACAGTGTTCCAAGTGTTAATGTTGAAATAATCCTTTCGAAAAATTAACGGACGCCATCACGATTAGTTGACCGTGACTGTTATTGAAATATCTCTGTCACATATGACCACGGATACGTAAACTTATGGTCAACACAATATCGTCCTATTTTTTTCCGATTGTGACATCTCCAAATGAGACTCATCACCACATTTGTACTTAACATAATCAACACAACGGTTGCCACTAGTGAAGCAGGATCTGTTCACTCTTCCAAAGCACCTTCACAGTGTTTGATGGGGTTCGAGTTGCTCTGTCTTTAATTTTCTATGTTGTGTTTTGTGAGCAACTTGTTTGTCTTCTCGTCGTCATTTGTGTTGTTGCCTTGACGTTGTCAGTTTATCTTGAAACACAAAGTAGGAATGTTTCCTTGGTATATCCCGTCTTTCTCTTCATACTTATTAACACTTACATTTGATAAGTGTAATCAATCATTACACGGCAGAACAATTCATAATTTTAGCTAAAGCTAACCTGTGGAAGGACTGGTTTTGACGCAATTGGTTTCGCTTCGAGCTAATGTCAGTATCGATCGTTTCAAATTTGTGTGTGTTACTTACAAATAAGTGTTGGTTTCCTAATAAACATGACTTAGTTCCTTAGATTGAATTGTTTTGTTATTTGATCATCAAAATATCTTGCCACACTGATAGCATCTGTCTGTGTGTAGGTTTAACACTCCAAAAGAGAATGTCAAGATAAAGATGTGCATGTAATTTGATATGAAGATGCCGTTTATTGTTTGATGTTTGTACTGGTTAGGTATACTTGCGACTTTTTCATTTTAGAAAACAAAACCCATATTACTTATTTAAATTGCAATCTTAAAGTTTACCGTATTATAGATATGAATAATATAAACCGACCAAATCAAGACTATACTAACATCATACATTGAAGGCACTTGAGAATATACCTTAATTTCATGTGTAAATAATCAATGCATATTGTAAACTGACATCTATGTTCATTTCAATGAATTAGGAAAGTATAATTGACTGGCATCGAGACCTTAATTGACTCGATATTTCTGTACTTAATGTTAAGTTCATCTTTTACAAGTGCGGTATCTATGACACGTTTACAGAACGAACCTTTTGAATATATTTCTATCGGAAAGTTGTTTATTGACAAAGGCTACACGAAACAGGTTCCTGTCAATAAGTAACCGTTGTGAAAGTAATCCTTGGTCTTTATAAGATTTTTTTATATATTTGAAATGAAAATGTGGCATTTGTCTTCAAAATACATTTAAAAATATCTGCATAGTTTAACAGAGGATGCTTAGTCGGCTGTCATATTTTTATCTATGCGATCGACCAACATAAGTAAATGTCACGCGAATGAAAAAAGTTGTTCTTAATTACTTTCAATGTGAACCTGGACAGAGAAAATAAGCGATAGGGTGTATTGATATATATATATAACCGAACGAAATAACGAATTAGTTTTAATGTTTAGCTGATGAGAAAAACAAATTTATCCAAATTAATATGTCGAGTTTTTTGTTTCTATTTTAATAGTGTATGATACAATAGAGAAAATGTACGATATATATTATTTCGAAATCTTAAAGACCAAAATCTTTTCCGCAAGTTTATTGTTTTCTGATTGGTAATAAATTAATAATAAGATCTATTTTGTTACATCTTGTGATCAATCGCCAATGGCAGTCAACAGGGTTTAAGAACATCTGTTGTTCGACCTGTTAGTCAAATGCGTTTTGTTAAATTATACTTTTCACTTTTTGGTCTTTTGGAAAATGTTGTTTGTGCTGTATTTAGACCCTCTAACTAGAAATTTGTTTTGCATGAACACGTATAAAAATTGCGGTTTTATCCAACGCAATCATAGGTTTGAACGTTGTTTTCAATTTAGACTTGTTATATACAAAGGTTTTTCTACACCATATCCGGATTTCGACAATTAATGTCTCTTCAGTGATGTTAGAATCGAAACGGTATTTGGAAAGCCATACAATTTATCTCAATTTAGGATAGACTCTTGAATTTTGTTACTCAACAGATGTTATATTAATAGGATATATATATTCATTGAGTTACTCAAAACTCGGTTTTTCAGAACGAGCTAGCAACCATAGTACAGAAGCCATTTCATGGTTTCAATGGATCACTAGCCATGCAATTGTAAAGCCAAAGTCATTTGCAAGTGTAACGGAAAGGAACAAGAACAAAATGAATGCGAAATTAACGATCGTGAACATTTGAGTTTACAAACAAGGAAGCGTAGCATGATTTTCAATGAAATAATTTTCCACCAGAACTAGAATATTAGCAAATAACAAGAATATTTCACCATTCGGCTTCAATAATAAGCAAAGTCCATACCGTATAGTACGCTTTAAAAGGTTCGTAATGACAAACTGTGAACTAATTCATACGTAAAAACCAACGGCCTGATTAAGGCTAAAAAAAAAAAAAAAAAAAAAACGAGAAACATATATGACATTCAAGAACCAATGACAACCAACGAATTACATGCTACTGAAATAAGACAGTACATAAAAAAAATGAGTAGAGGTTAAACATTTTAAGGAGTATCTCAAGCATCAAAAACTTACAAAGCTCAATCTAAATTTAAAACTGACAAATCGATTCGTTGTACCGATTAAGGGTAAATTAAATGTTTGTCTTGAGAAAACGTTAAGGAAAAGATTTGCAACAGTAAGCTCAATGATATATGTATATCAGTCGATGAGATCGTCGAATTGTAGCAAATGTTATGACAGCGATAATCCGTTCTTTATTGCTTTCCAATGTAAAACGGTAAAGTGGGAATATGAGTAAACATTTGTTTAATACAAACAAAGCCCAGACAAATCAAACACTAAAACGTTATACACATTGTCACCATTTCAATGAGTCAGACTATAAGTAAGAACTTGAATTAATTAGGTAGTACGAGATTATAACTACTTAGCGATACAAAATTATAAAATTTGATCAGTTTGAACAATTGGAAAATTTTCTTGCAATACTCAGAAGTACATACCTACTGCTCAAGTAATATTTATACAAAATATTCATTTAAAATTGAATAAACATTAAGGTAGTTTCATGGTATACCGCCATCTTGGATTGTACAATCGCAGTACACTATCGGTCTATTTATTTGCCCAAATCTGCAAATTTGGAGACAGATTTACAATTTATTGGTTAGGCTGTTTATTTATATGAAGACAACTTGGTGATTTATTGTTTTATTCAAATATCAAATTTTGTGTTTTTAGAATATTGTTTTTCAACTAAGCCATTTAAGGGAGATAACTCTTTAGTAACAAAATTAAACTGGACTGATAGGAAATTTTAATTTTTACTTGTAGCAAGAAAACAAGTTCGGTGACACCATTTTTCTTTTCTTTTCTTAAAACATATTATAAAACCTATCTTCTCACAATTTATTTCAAAATTCTATCTCATAGATTTCTTTTATGCACACAAATATGTTTTTCATGAACAATCTAACCAAATTTAGGCAATTTTCAACGACTCATAGCTTGGAAAATAGCACGGTGAACCATACTTTTATTATCTTTTGAAAAAGCATAGTAAAATCTTCATTTTAGAAAAGTATAAGAAAATTCTGTCTCAAGAAATATATACCTATGATCTACCTTAAATATTCAAAAATATTCTTAATTGAATTATATTCCTAACTTATATTTCATTTTTGCAATCCCAATCAAATTGTAAAATAAAAACACGATCTTAAAATTTGTGTTTTAATATGAATACTTAAATTATACAAGCTAAGTGTAGACGTACACATAACTAAATGCACGAAAGGCAGCAGTTTGCTTATCGGGATATTTAATAAAAGGAATCTCTTGCATTCAAGTCCGGATGTCGAATGGTATGAAGTTTTGGTTTCTATAACTTAACCCATTGTCGAGAGCACAATTCGATGTGACACTTTTGTTACAATTAGCCTTTTATCAATTTACTCTCATTTCCAAAAAATAATCTTGCATGATGCATTAACAACAACGAACTGAAAAGCCTGACCATGCGGTCATAAAGATTTCGAGTACAATTATCGTACATAGACCCAGAATTCAACCATTCAAAATACTGGATTTAGTGATTCCAGCATAACTTTGTACCCCGAGTACTGAGTACAGTTTTAAAACCTGGCATCGTAAATAAATTTTACACGTTTTGTAAGTTATTACATTAAAAATGAAAACAACACGTTATAAATTTAATGCGTCCGAAGCGCTTTTCTGGATTTACCTTCATCAGGAATGCTCAAAGCCGAATATTTGAAAGCCAAGGATGTATAAAACCGAAACAGTTGAAGAGCTATATAATCAAAAATGACCTAAAATAATAGCCAAATCCTTCTAAGGCCAACTTTGCCTGAGGGAGTTGAAACCTTAGTTTCTTTATAATTTCAAAATTTATAAACGGGCAAATTTAGAAAGGTTTGTTATTAATCATGTCAGTACCGAAGTACTGACTACTGAGCTGATGATACCCTCGGGGACTGATAGTCCACCAGCAGAGGTATCGACCCAGTGCTGTAAAAATGAAAACAACATTAAAATACTACGTGTCTGAACAATACAATTATAGTGTTATTGCGTTCCTATATAGCTAGTGATGTTAAGATATGAAAAAAAGTATTTTCCAAGGAGAATGTAAGCATGTCTAACGATGCCGAGTTTATTTTGAAATACTCATGATCTTGTGTCTATAAGAAAGTTTTAAATTAGTCAGTTTAGTTATTTTATTTCAGAATTTTATTTCAGGAAACACTCCTGCGTCATAATTGGGATTGCCGGGTTTTCCTTGTGTCTCCGCCAAATTATTAGCCTTATCGAATACTCTCCCCACCCAGGTTAATAGATTAGTTCAAATACTTTAGTAGTAACTCCAGTCTAGATGAATAGAATTCGGGTGTTATGGTTGAACATGGTAAATACAGCTGTTTCACAAACCATACCTCTTTTAGGGAGATATAGAATATTCATAAATACGTTGTTCTGTTTACCTCCTGGTTCCCAGATATGATCTCTATGTTTCATCTCATGGAGACACAACTTGGGAATTTTACCAAAATAAATACATATAGATAGGTACCAAAATGAATTCTTGGGAAGACCCAAAGTGAAAGGAGGGGTAGCACAGAATTGTAGTAGATGTTTAAACTCTTAGAAGTTCGAGTCATATAAATGTTAAAAATATGCCACAGAGCCCTATGTTTTGATTTTCGAAAAAATAGTATTGCATATGAACTTTCAATTCTGGGATATAATTTTTTACGGAAATTCAAAGTAAAAGTGGCACAGTTGTAGCTGTTAGAGGAGTTCCTATGCATAATCTATATTTATAGAAATGCAACCTATAATGATATTAATACAAAGAAAATGTTGCAATTATCGATTCATTGATAACATTATTTGTCTTTCTGTTTGTTACACATATATACATATATATAAACGGATGGCAACATACCAGTGCTAATTTCTCATTTCATGTTTGACATTTCATATTTCCAACTTGACATTTCTCAGTTCCAACTTTGAGAAATATCAACTTGGAACTAAGAAATGTAAACTTGGAACTAAGAATTGTCAACTTGGAACTGAGAAATGCCAACTTGAAAACGAGAAGAATCAAATCAGAAATACACGAGAAATTTAAACAACTGACTGTCCCTACCGGTCTTTCGTTATAGACACTTATTGAAGTGGAACATTTTAAATAGCCTTTCCTCCAACTAGCGAGACTGTGTGCGTTCAAATTCCAGTATATCTGCATTACATTCATCACCAATCATTAAAATCAAAATCATATTAAGTAACAGAAAGGAGACGTGACAGAACTGGTAATGTATAATTCCGACAGTGCACATGCGGTATATGTGACTAGTTAAGCAAGCAACTAGCATATTTAGAAACTGATACACATTGAAAAACAACAATTTTATGATTAAGATTAACATGGTACAGATAGTTAGCATGCGTTGTATGCTGACACCAGCTCTGGAAAAACGCCATTACAAAAGATAAGTATGTCCTTTACTGTATTTAGTACTTTTCTATTCTGAACATTTCAACGTTTTAAATATTTTTTCGGTTTTATTTGCTATAAAGACAACACCTTATTTATTTATTGAATTTATTTTGTTATTGGAAAAAAATATAAAGCTTTCTAAGTATAATCAATATGTAAATGATCAATTTAATATTCTTTTAAAAATCATGCTTGTTCTCGTTGATACAAGAAATGAAAAAGAAAATATCATTAGAAGCTACGTGTGGATTGATATATAGTTGACTGTAATATGCACAAAATATATAATTAAAGTAAAACAAATATATACTATAATGAACAAAGAAATATAATTGTATATAACCTACGCTCCATGAAGTCTGAAAATGTACATCCCATGAATTTTATGTTGTGTTCTGCACACAAAATTACAGTTAAAACTTTTGTTTTTCAAACAGAATAGTATACATTTAAAAAAAAAAGACATTTGAGGACATAAGATGAAAACTAAGACAATAATGTTCTATTTATACCACAATCTGTTATAACAAAATAGTGTTATTTCCCTTTCGACAGTAAAAGAATGTGCAAAAGAGAAACCGAGTACAAGTAGATGTGGGTAAAACGCAATTTAAGCAATAACCCAGCAAGACAAATCAAAATGGTAACAAATATCAAAAGACATCTAGTGGTCAAAATATAGTCTGACCAGAACAAGAAATCCTCAGTGGTTGATAAGTTTTATTCTATTAAGACCACAACAGGATTGTCTTCCTTTAAAATAACGATATGATTGTTCTATGCAACAACGAATTTACCTTATCCGTAGAAACCTATGACATGCATATTCCAAACGGTCAACCAAAACATGATGGCGTCCGTAACATTAGCTTCAACTTACATCATTAGGAACCCTTGGTTGAAAAGGTTCAATGAAAATAGAATCCATTTGTTTGAGAAATCACGAAAGGAAACGCACGTCCTGAAAGCACCTGTATCAAGGCATAAAAGATCAAGTATTTTGTCGGTTGTTCTCTGTTATAATTGTTTTCCTTTTAGTCATTTTTACTTTTTACATTCTATTTCATTTAAATAGGTTTGGTATTTCATAGGTTATCGGTTTTAGGATAAGGACATTCTAGTAGATTTTGAAATCATTATGACTAAATAATGGCCTTTCATATCTTAAAATTACTTGGATATGTATAGATCATAAGCGAAAATAAAAAAATGACGAAAATATAATCATACTCTACAACACTCGAAAGGAGTGTTGTAGAGTATGAAATGAGCAACAAGAAATCCACCAAATACCGGGGTTGATCGCATGTGCTCTGGAAAGGTACGCAGATCCAGCTAATGTGGGGGACACGTCATTTTGCTTATGGTAAGTAAGAATTTGGTGATGATTATAAAACAATAGAAATTCAGAAATACATCATTATTAACGCGTTTTCATTTACCCGAGCTTTCAATTAATATATTGTCGACCACAAAATTCTATATATTTATAATTTTCCCTGCGTTATTTGAAAAAAAATATGCGCGTACCAATATTATCAAATGAGCTTTAAATTCAGAAATTATTGTGTGCATTATTTATTCCGATTGTAAAACAATGGGCACAAACGCAAGATTAATTATTGCGATTTTAGGAAATGCTGCGTACAAATATTCTGAATTTACAGTTTTAATGTATGTCATCTAATTTATTCGCAACTAGAAGCAATGATAAACAGATTCGTTCTACAAAGCTTCACTTTTCTTGATTTGTTCAACATCATTAAATGAAAAGGTTTAATATGTTTGACCTCTGACCTCTAACGCAATTCTTCTGTTCATGGATGTTATTGGAAAATATTTATCACATGTGAAGGTGAATTCAAATAATGCTCTACATTTTTATGGTCGTTCAGAACTTACTTTATATTTCCTTCACCTAATCAGACTACCGTGTTTCTTTCCAAACCATGATTTACAAAATGTTCCATAGAAAATTTCGACTAATGAATATGTCATATGCACTTTTTGGTTAGATTTTTCTTGTACATTACATTGTATATATCGAGACAAAAAGCATCGACATAGGCGTATACCAAGTAAAATAATATATATCTCGTGGATAATTTATAGGAAACTTTTTTTCGTCATGTTAATTTTCTATCTGCATCAATTATTTGGCAAATATATCCTAAGATCCGACACATTTTATTGGTTCATAATCAAATCATACACGATGAATAGAGGTTCTGACTGCATATACAACAAATGAAACACATTTGTTGTCGTCTATCTATATGTACTTGAGGGTTAATTGGTGCACGCACCAAATTTTTGGGCCGGAAGTATGGAGGTTTTGGTGTAAAAAAGTGCAAAATGCTTAAATAAACAATCTGTATATTGAGTTGACTTGAATCCTCAATTTCCTGAACTGTTCCAATCCAATTAGTTATGATAATGCTATAAAATATTACTAAATTGTGCACTTGATGAAATCGAATATCATTTAAGTGCAGTTGATTGAATGGAATATCATTTAATTAATTTTCAAGTCTTGATTTTGAAACTCGTGACTATGAAAGTTGCATCTTCTGACAAAATACTTTTATTCCTCATCTCATATATGGACTTTAACGCAGCCTTTCACCTCATTTACTCATCAACGAATTTTATGTAAAGATGACTTATTTTTTAGGACCCTCCTAACTATTGAAGACGCATCTACTGACAAAATATTATTTCTCCACGAGATGGACTCTAACGCAAACTTTAATCAGTCACTCATATGATGAAATGTAGGTCAAGATGACCTTATTTTTATCAGGATCCTAGCTTGGTTATTCTTTACCCATCTATGAACAAAATCTCATGAACTATGACTTATACTTCCACAGATAGATGGACTTTAACTTTGTGACGGACAGTTGAAACATTATATCCCTTCCCCAACTTCGCTTGACAAAAGATATAAAAATCTTAAACCAAACAAATATCAAATCAGCCTCTCAGTAACGGTTGAAAAATCCTCGACATAATTTTTTCATTTCTATTCGGTTTTGGTGAAATTTTAAAGTATCAACAAATAGACATAAAATATTGATGTAGTTTTGAATGATATTTAACAATGAAATCTGCTCAAACCGATGCGAGGGGTCAACTTGAACTTTCTACCAGTTATGAGGAATATTGCTCATTGTTGAATGCCTCATGGTGACTTGAAGATGAAGGACAACAATAAAAACGTTCCATTTTTGGGTTTTACCATGTATTGATATAAATATCATCTCATTTACATTTACTCCATATCCCTTCATATTTTCATTGGGTATACGACAGACTAAAAAAAACTGCTTACATAATACAACTAAAAATCAGAAAGCTTCAGACAGTATAGGAAATTATTCTCTTCGTAACAGCTGAGAAATCCTTGACAAAATGTTTTCATTTCTGTTTGGTTGCAGTATAATTGCAAAGTATCAACAAACACCAAGTGGATATTTGAGAGGCTTGAAAATCACTTTAAGTTACTGATACATGTTACCGATTAAAACTCCCGAGATCGTTTACGTTGAAAGTAAAGATATCTTTATTATGATTATTTTTCTAAATGAGGAAAACTGTATATATAATAACCAAAATAGAATATAAAGTAACTATTTTGAGAAAAAAAAAAAAAAAACGCAAACTATAAATCATTTCCCATGTTCCGACGACGAGTTGTTGTAATAACATGGTACCTTGTTTACATTTCTAAATATAACCTGGTTTGGGAATTTCCACAAATATGAGTCACGCATTCTGTGCATAAAAAAACAATGAACAGTCATTGTAATAAATATATTTAAGTTTTTTTTTTGGCATCTTCTTTTATAAAAATTAATAAAAATGTATTTATTTCAACTGGTTACCTAAAATCTTTAATTTTGCATATACAGAAAATAATATAGATCCGCAGATAATCATGTAACAATCTCAAACCCATATCATATGATGGACCGGCTTAGTGCCGGCCCATAATAAAACTCGAAACCGTAATATACGGCTTAAATCTATCATATAATATTAAGTATAAAGTATTTATATGATAATTAATCTGTCCCATACAAGAAATACATCAAATTGTACATGTATCTTGGCAAACGACAAGATGCTTCACCATCCTCTAAAAAAGGATATTCTCTTCTATTGAAGGAAGAAAAGACTGACGAAGCTTGAGTGCTAAAAGTCCAACTATGATTTTCAAATTCTGATATGTACGACATCACCGCCATAACCTATCTGGAAAGAGTATCGACGTTTTAAGTTCTTTTGAACGTTTGTTCATTGTTTGGCATACTTTCCTATTTAATCTATTAGTACTTCGAAGTTATGTTTCCAGGTTCTGGATTACTGGCGTTAAGAGTAGGTGCTGACATATTACTATGGCAAAGGAGCATAGTGGAGCATATTCATCACCTACAACAGGTTGCAGAGGGGACCAGATAAAATACATACACCAAATTTTTTCATTACAAATATAGAGTGTCATAGTTCAAACTTCCAAATTCCAGTAGTTTTCTTTTGTCTTGTGATAGGTGTTACCAAGTCAGAATTGTTAGTCATGTTTTAGTCAATTAAACAAAATTGCATGCGATAATTGAATGATCAGATTTTTTGATGAACTATCTCATCTACATCTATCTTATTGTCTGATAAATGACTGTGCATTTGTTTCAGAAGCCTGCCTTTCTTTTGACTGACTCATACCAGCCCTCAGTGGTTACCATCTAGTCGGTACATTTTTAAATGTTTTAGCTGATTTACAATTATGATCATCGTATTTATCTTGCATTTTCCTTGTAAAGTTATAATTCTTAATTGAGTTTGTGGTGGATTACGAATTTATTATACAATTTTAACAGGTTTTTTCAGATTTTAGTTGTAATTTTGGAAATAATACAGCAATTTTCAGTCATTTAAGTACAAAACTTATGTAAATATGCTAGATATACTTACTGGAGGTGTGATGAATTAATTGAAGCTGTTTTATCCTTGATAATATTTATGTACGTTTCGGCAATAAACTTTATCGACAGGTTGTAGGTATTCCTATGGGCACAAATTATGCCCCTTTAATAGCAGATTTGTTCTTGTACTGTTATAAATCACAGTTTATGACCAAGATCAGTCAAGACCCTTCTAAATTGCATTTAATTGATAAATTCAACAACACTTACCGTTATCTTGATGATATATTTTCGTTAAATAATCAAGAATTTTCTAAATATACTGCCGAAATTTATTCAAATGAACTTACTTTAAATAAATCAAATATAAACGGTAATAACTGTCCTTTCCTAGATTTAGATATTTCAGTTTTACACGGGAAATTCTACACTAACATTTACGACAAAAGGGACGATGTTTCGTTCCCTATTGTTCATTTTCCATTTTTGGACAGTGATGTTCCTTTCGCACCATCTTATGGTGTTTATATCACAACTCGTTCGCTATGCCCGTGTCTGTTGTGACGTTTTGGATTTCAATGAACATAATCTATGTTTTACTGGTTAATTATTAAGTCAGGGATTTCGTTACCACAAATTACTTAAAACCTTTACTAAATTCTTCCATAGATATAAAGATTTGGTTTTGAAGTTTGGTTGTACCTGTAGAAAACTTATTTCTGATGGGATAGCACATCCTAATTTGTACGGAAATTATGTCTACCGAGCCATGACATTTAGAAACGATCTGGGTAAACTTATTGATCCTTTCAATAAACTTATTCTAAAAGGTTACCAATTCAAAACTGTAATTAGATCTTTGAATATTATTTTTATTGGTATTAATATTAATTTTGTTACCAGTAAATTAAAATCAAACTTAATATTATTTTTATGTACATATGTACATTCATGGCTCTACAATCTGTCGATACCTGTATTTTGGCATTGAACAAGGTCACATTTTTCTCTGATTGTTAATGTCGTCTTTACACTAAATCCATTGGATGTTGGATGCGAACTGATTGATATTTTAGTCTTAGATGCATGATTTGTTTTAATAGTTTTTATTGGGTCTGAACTAGCTGTCAGTAACTGCGAGTACTCTCAGATCTGTAATAAGTGTCTTTTTGTTGTGGGGATGTATAAGGACCCTACCACGTTCAGTCTGTTTTTGTTAGATGTATTTGTATGTGTATCCATCTGATGAGTTAAGTCAACAAATGAAACATATCTATTGTCATCTATTATATATGTATAAGACGCGTAACTGGCAGTATATAGAGACCTAAAGCAAGGAATTTGAATCGACGTTAGGCATTTTCTTGAAAATAGCTCTAACATGTCTAAGTAATGAGAAGATATAGTTGATTTGTCAATGGAGCATTAGGAATAGTAGTTTAAAGCGTAGAAAAATCAAAGGTTTTGATGATGCTGAAAACTTGGAAAAATTTTGATTCAAGATTTTGGAGTAGATCGTAAGAATTTTTAAGAACCCACATCTGATTGACACCGCTGGTTGAAAAGACCTTACTATATTACTTCTTAAAGCAATCTTTTATTGTAGAAAGAATGGTGGTAAGAACTTCAAAAGATGTGTAATCGAAAATCCTGACGATCTGGCTATATATCGCTCTTTATCAGGATTTTTGTGAAGTTTGGGTATCCAGTATAGAGATGGAAGATCTTTATGATCTCTTTTATGTCATGAAGGTATAAGGCATCCACAACCGCGGGCATACGCTATAAATTTATTGCTTTGGGATACCATACGGCATATTTTGTTCATAGTGAACAAAAACGTAAAACATGGTACACCGATAACAAGTGATCAGTATGCTGGAATTTCTTATTGACAACACATTTGTTGAATTTGGATGTGACTTTCTCAACGAATTGTCGGCATTCCTATTGGGACGAACTCTGCGCCTCTCCTTTCATATGAGTCAGAGTTCATTCAGACACTTGTCAAAAACAAGAAGATCAAAGAAACCTGATCTTTTAATTACACAGTCATTCAGATATATTGATGTTGTTCTTTCATTAAAAATCCAAACTTTTTTGATTGGGAACCATTACTATTCTATATAAGGAAATGCCTGTTCAAAGTCAGGAATATGACAGATGTTTTCCATTCGTTTGATGTGTCTGAGCTTTTGATTTTGACATTTAATAAGAGACTATATGTTTGACATTTTCCTTGGAGTTGGTATTTTTGTTATTTTACTTTTTTCTTGAAAGGGTCAGGCACTTATGTACTCTGAGCTTTGTACATCGTAGATTTTGAAAGCGCAATTGAATGCGAGACCGAACAGCTTTGATCTACTCAGATACAGTGTCCAGTTTTGATTCATTTGGATTGCGCTTAACCCGTTTTCTGGCATAGTCCTCAACTGCATCCATCAAATACCTTTAGTTCTTTAGCTTGGGAATTCGATATTTCTGGCCTTGAGCTAAGAACTCTCCAAGTTGTTCATTGTTTACGATGCCAAGGTCTCCAATTATAACATGACCAGCCGGACTATATTTGTATGGAGACGATACACAAGAGCGATCGGTAGGTTAGAATTGTACATCCCTGAGGGTAATGGTATCTAAAAAGTAAAATAACAAAAATACCAAACTCAAAGGGAAATTCAAAACGGAAAGTCCTTTTTAACTTGGCAAACTCAAACACATCTAACGAATGGAAAACAACTGTCATATTCCTGACTTGGTACAGGCAATTCCTTATGTAGGAAATAGTGGACTCAACCTGGTTTTATAGCTAGTTAAACCTCTCACTTGTATGACAGTCGCAGCATAGAACTCCATTATATTGACAACAATGTGTGAGCAAAACAAACAGCCATAATAGGTAAAAACGTCAAAAATCGGGGTTCAGCAGTCAACATTGTAATATAATCTTAATCACTATAAAAACAAATAACTGTTTCGACAAAAAAGAAACACAAAATGACATACAGCAAAAATGAAAGACAAGAACTCAAAATTGACCATAGCACAATAACACAATGGCGGAATGTATGAGTACCGATCTACGTCTTGAGTATATAATCAAAAATGGATAACAGTAAAGGTTGAAAATATACAAGCACAAAAAAGTGGGTACAGTTGTTCATAAGACATTTGTCTGTTGGACATCAGTATTTATACTTTTCAATTTTGCCTTACATATTTGCATAAGGGCTTCAAACTGCTTACAATTAGTGCAAAACAGCAAAACCGGCCAATTAGCCTGATTTTCATACCATGTCATTTATATTTTTAGCGATTTCTGCTTGAGAAAAACTACGTTTCAAATAAATAAAAAAAAAAAAAAAACATTAAAAGGAGAATAAAAATACAAAAGTCAAGATCAAAGAAAACAGACAGCACCAACACCAAAAGATAACGACGAAAGAACAAGCAACTAACCACAAAACACCACACATAAAACCAAACATTTAGCAGCGTAAAGCACACCAAAACCTGGGAATGAGATCAATCAGATGCTCCGAAAGTATCATCAATTCCTGCTTCAGTTATAACATCTACCGTGTTACTCAGTTAAAGAAGAGTCACATTACGTATATGCGTATACAATATCTAATTGGTTTATGTTTCTAATCTTAATCAAAACTATCCAAAAAATAACGCTCGGTTACATATCAAAAATCCAAATCAGAAAACTAGATCTTAAATGTACTTTTGAATGAAAACACGCGTCTTATAGACATACAATAGACAGTACTGTTACCGATGAAAGACATTAATAAATAAAAGCACAAATATGATACAGTGGAAGCTATGACGAATGAAAATAACACCAGCAAGTAGCAATTGCAAACACTATATCTAGGTAATTATATTCACTTATCGTGAAATTATTAGAAACTAGAGTTCAAACTACCACAGGCAAAGTTGATATTAGATGAATTTGGCTATTTTGCTAGGTCTCTTCTGGTTATGTAGCTCTTCGCGTGTTGAGGTCTTATACATCCGTGGCTTTCAAATGTTTGCGTTGGTTTGAGTGTTCCTGGTGAATATGAAACACCTCAAAAAAAAGCGCTTTGGATGGACGAAATTAATACTGTCATTTTCTTTTTCCGTTGTTATATGATCACCGATATGTTCAGCTATTGCAGATATGATACCAAGAACATTTCGTTTTTTATGACTTCTTAAGAATGTTTATGAGTGTTTTCTGTAATTAATTGACTTAAGATTTGTGTGAAAGTCTAGTTAGTATCTTCTATCTCTTTAAGTCATAAGTACCAAAACGAGTGCGAAATGTATCTCTACTTATCCTTCCTCAGAACCTAAGTCTTTGCATGAAAGCTTACTGTAATGATGATGATTTATGTCCTTTTTAGTACAACCTTTTTGTTATTAATATTTGTATATGTCTTTTGCTTTTTTCGTACTTCCTTTTGCTTTTTTATTTTTTGTATTCGAGCGTCACTGATGAGTCTTCTGTAGACGAAACGCGCGAAAACGGCAGTTCAATAGTGTAGTGTCGATTTGGTCTTGTTGTGCAGCAAGAAAACTCGAATCACATATTTTGTTTGCATTCTCAAATGACATGAATGTGTAAAGCTGAATTACATTAATTGAATAAAAAGACAAATAATTAAGTTTTGCAATATGTTATAAAATAATTTTTCCATTAAACATAGTTCAAAATAAAACAGGAGTTTATCAAGTTAAAGATGAATATTGTAGTGCCGATTCGATCTTGCACTGCAGCAAGAAAACTAACTCGACTAAAATATGCTGTTTACATTTTCAAATGACATGAATATGTAATGCTGAATTACAGTAATTGAATTAAACGCAAATAATTAAGTTTAACAATATGTAATAAAATAAAATTAAAATTTGAATATTGATTTACAGTCATAATCTAACTTTGGCCTGACAACTGATTAATTTTCTTATATCATATCAATCACAATTTTGCATTTCGTGCCCAGTTCAGCTCCGGAAATTTTGACTTGTATTTCGGTTTCTCCTAAAACCACTTGTACTTTAATTTTTTCAGTAGTCATAGGATTTGCTCTTTCAACTTTAATAACTCCCAATTCGGAACACCCTTCTTCATCCGTATAAATGGGGTTTTCCTTTTCAGATTTGAAAATATGCAACTTGAATACTCCATCTTCACTTGGTCGGCTTATAGCCGTTGTCTTTACAATTTTGCCGGGTTGAATGGTTTCCTTACGTTTAAGAAATGCATCGAATAGATGGGTACACTTTGCTTCACCATTCACCATTTCAAGGTGGCTTTGATCATGAATTGTAGGGTCAAATGTTTTTTTCTTCCTAAACCCATATGTATACCTAGATATTCTCTGAGCTATTATATTTGGTTGGTGACCAAACATAACTGCGCCTTGCACAACGGCTAAATCACTGTCTTTTGGCACGATAACTGTTAGTTTGGGAAAGGTATCCTTTATTGCCCTGTGAACTAGCTTACATTGTGAAAAACCTCCAACCAAAATAATCTGAGTTATTCCATCGCAACCTTTCTCAGAAAGAATGTCTAACATAAGTGTAAGCAGAGAATCAATTGTTGACTGAAATAAAGATGTAAATAGACTGAATTCAAATCTTATTTTGTCCCTTTTCAGAGACACTTCTGAAGACAGATCTGAAGACTCAATTACGGATTTTAGCGTATGGCCTAAATGTTCCTTACAAACACGATTTAATGCTATAAGTGGAATTTTCATATTAATTGGCCGAGCGTTATTAGGTTCAACTGATCTCTTCTTATGTTCAAACTCTCTTGCTAGATCAAGGTAATCCGCAAGATGTTCTCGTTTCAATGCATTCATTATTGCTGGATTTGTGATTTTCTCCATTAATTTGAAAAATTCACCGTCTACTGATGTTCCCCCACACTTACCACCGGATGCAAAATATATTTCTTTAAGTCTTCCATCCTTGATTTTTTCATGGACTGTTATATCAGCTGTTCCGCCTGAAATTTTAGTTATTAATATTACATTGAACCTATGTACACATTTATATTGTTTTACAATAACTTGATCTCAATGTTTTAAACAGTGTGTCAAAAGAGGAAAGATTATTGAGGTGTGACTACGACAATATCGTGGTTATAATAAAGAGTGGTTGCAACATTATAAGGGTTCAGCAATGTTCAAACAAGCATCTTGATTTTAGTCTGAAAAAGTTAATTTGATC
Organism: Mytilus coruscus; assembly: GCA_017311375.1. Classification (NCBI taxonomy): domain Eukaryota; kingdom Metazoa; phylum Mollusca; class Bivalvia; order Mytilida; family Mytilidae; genus Mytilus; species Mytilus coruscus. The sequence continues at coordinate 20,769,706 of CM029598.1, forward strand.
TTACTATCATTTGAATAATCCACAATGCTTTTCAATATAAAAATGGTAGCATACGCTATTAATTCATTGTTTTGGGATACCATACGACATATTTTGTTAATAGTGAAAAAGAAGGTAAAACATGCTACACCGAGGAACAAGTGATTAGTATGCTGGAGTTTCTTATTTACAACATATTTGTTCAATTTGGAGGTAGACTTTTTCAACAAATTGTCGGCATTCCTATTGGAACGAACTCTGCGCCTCTCCTTGCCGACCTCTTCTTATTTTCATATGAGTCGGAGCTCCTTCAGACACATGTCAAAAACAAGAAGATCAAATAAGCCAGATCATTTAATTTCACATTTAGATATATTAATGATGTTCTTTCCTTTAACAATCCAAACGTTTCTGATTTGGGTTCCATTAATATATCCTCCAGAACTAGAAATTGAAGAAACAACAGACACAGCCTCCTCCGCCTCACTTTTTAGACTTATACCTCGACTTTGACATAAGCGGTCATCTCAGTACCAGCAAACTAGACGATTTTAATTTTGAAATTTTAATTTTCCCCGACCTTAGCAGCAATATTCCGACTTCACCTGCATATAAGGTATACATTTCCCAACTCATTCTGTATTCAAGAGCTTAAGCTTGCAGCTACTCCTCAGACTTTATAAACGTCACTAGTGTCTGAACAGAAAGTTGATGAACCAGAGTTATGTCAAAGAACGGCTCGTCCTTTTCTAAAAAGTTTATCGGAAGATACCAAGACCTTGTTGATAAATATTCCGTATCAACTTCACAAATAATACATGATGGTCTTGAAGTACTGATCCTAGGTACTGTCGTTGTTTATTATCTTAATAACGTGTTATAGTGTTCCTTTTGTTTGTCTTTGTATATTTTTAACCTTTACTGTTTAGCCCATTTTTGGTAATATTCTTTTGGAGTTGCTCGGTATTTATACATTCTGCTATAATGCTATGGTCATTTTTTGTATTTTTGTCTTTCATTTGTGTCGATGTGCTTTGTCTATAGAATGCCTCCTTGCAATTATGATTTTCTTTGTTGACATTGTTGTTGATTTTTATAGTGATTAAGATTAGAACAAAATGTTGACTGTTGTACCTCAATTTTTGACATTTTTACCTATTATATCTGTTTGTTTTGCTCACACATTGTTGTCAATATTATGGAATTTTATGCCACTGCCATACACGTGAGAGGTTTAGCTAGCTATAACACCAGGTTTAATCCACCATTTTCTACATATAGGAATGCTTATACCAAGTCAGGAATATGACAGTTGTTTTCCATTCGTATGATGTGTTTGAGCGTTTGATTTTGCCATTTAAGGGACTTTTTGTTTTGAAATTTCCTTTGAGTTCGGTATTTTTGTTACTTTACTTTTGAAAAGTATGAAACTATAAACTTTAAGTTTTGTTGAGAGTTTAAGTTATTTTTCAGATATTTTCTTGTAAATCCAGTACTGTTAAGGCTTTTTATTTGCTGTACAGAACTTTTTCAGACAATTCAGTATATCATTGTTTCGTATTTGTAAATAATTGCTACTAAACAATCTGAACTTAGACTGAACAGATCATAATTGATCGCAAGCGAATTGTCTTACCCGTACTGAATTTACCCCAATGAATAGGTCTGCAAATTAACTCAAAGACTTAACTGAGCTTTATAATGAATTGTTCAGTCTTTTAATTGCTGTTCAGATCAAAATTGGTTTACTAGTGGCGAATTTTCATAAGACACTTAAAACCTATAAAAAATCATTCGCTTTGATTTTTTCACAAATATATAAGTCGTCCTCATTAAGAGTAGCTGATGCTAAATTAAACTGAACACGTAAGTAATAATATGTATAGTAGAAGAGGGACGAAAGATACCAGAGGGACAGTCAAACTCATAGATCGAAAACAAACTAACAACGCCATGGCCAAAAATAAAAAGATAAACAGACAAATAATAGTACAGACGACACAACATAGAAACGTAAAGACTAAGCAACACTAACCCCACCAAAAACTGGGGGTGCTCCGGAAGGGCAAGCAGATCCTGCTCCACATGTGGCACCCGTCGTGTTGCTTATGTTATTACAAATCCGGTAAATAGTCTAATTCGGTAGGTCACATTCGTGAAAAGGAAAGAGTATTGTAGTTACGACATAAGAAACATATCCGATATCATCTGCGAAACGGTTATTCCATAACGGTCAACCAACTCGTGATGGCGTCCGTAAAATTTACGAAGGGATGATTTCAACTTCACCATTTGGAACTCTTGGTTTAATAGCTTCCTTGTGAGCAGCAATCCTTTATCAAGGAAATCATGATAGGAAATACAAGCCCGGGAATATCGTATCAATTGGGAGATATATACTCCGTATGCAGGCGCTGCTGGAATGTTGCTACATAGAAATGGAAAGTTCACAATTGGGAAGCTGAAATCATCTCTTTTGTCGTAAAGTTTTGCTTTCAAACGACCCTCACTGTCAATTTCTAGATGAAAGTCAAGATATGAGGCAGACTTAACTGCATCTGTAGTATCCTTTATCTCTAGTTCGATGGGATAGATTCGTTCAACATAGTCACCAAATTTTGTATTATTAGGTGAGAGAACATCATCTATATAGCGGAACGTAAAGTACAAGGATATTGCTAACCTTTTATCTTTCTTCCTAAGAAGTTCCTGTATGAAGTCAGCCTCATAATAATAAAGAAACAAGTCGGCAAGAAGAGGGGCACAATTAGCCGTAGTGCCCACGTTATCGGAAGACTATATCATATTTTTTTCTGTTCTTCAATATTTTCTAATAAAAAAATAAAAAAGGAGATGTGATATAATTGCCCATGGGATAATTATCCAACATATTACAAATTATGTATCGGAATTAATCAACTATAGGTCACCATACGGCCTTCAACAGTAAGCAAAAGCCACGGCGTACGGTCAGCTATAAAAGGCCGATACATACAAAATGACAAAACAATAAACAAAAAACAACTGTGACAGACACCCCCGAAGATAAACAATGAAATGCCTGTACCAAGTTAAGAATATGACAGTTTTTATCCATTCGTTTGATGTTTTTGAGCTTTTGATTTTGCCATTTGATTACGGACTTTCCGTTTTGAATTTTCCTAGGAGTTCGGTATTTTTGTTTTTTACTTTTTACAGAATCCGGACTTGGGACAACAAATAGCTTAAAACAGAAAAAGACACGAAGCATTGATGTTAGAGTACTTGCAGTAACTAAAAACCAGTTCATTGAAAAAATAAAACTAATGATAAGTAATTTTCAACAAAACTGAAGTATCAATCAGTCCACATCCGACATATTTAGTGAAAGACGTCATTAACAGACTGATAAAAGCATGACCTTGTGCAATGCCAAAATATAAGTACACTATATCGACTAGACGTTATATTAAACGTATATCATTACAGATTTATTTATGTTTTGATTTATGAAAAACAAAATCAATGCTAGTTCTATTAAGACAAATTTATCAATTGAATGGAATATAGACGTATCTTTACTGAGTATGAACATAAACTGTGATTCATAACGATACAAGAATAAATCTGCTATACAATTGGCGCAATTGGTGCCCAATGAATACATAAACAGTCCTCGTGTATGTAACAACGTATTAGATTTTAGCGAGAGAAATTTATGTATTACTGTAAAATTATTACACCAGGGTTTTCGATATCATAAACTAGTCAAAACATTTACTAAATTTTATCATCGGTATAAGGACATCATTCGTAAATATAACTCAACATGCAGACATCTTATACGTTCGGGTATTTCACATCCAATCTTTTATGGTAATATTATTTTCAAAGCACAAAATGTAAGTATTCACCTCAAAAGCTAACAAAACCTTTAAACAGACTTAGAAGGGATATAGTTACGATACTGTTGTCAGGTCATTAAAGATTGCATATTTTGGCTTTAATATTGATTCACTTATAGGGTCTTTGCATCGGAATTAACACATTTATTCTAAAACCAGTTGTTGGCATGACACGGGTTATGTTCTTCTCATATATTTTATGACGGTATAATACTAAACCCCTAACAGGAGGGATTGTGCCTGATATTCATATGATGAAGACATAATCTTTCAATCAGTTTAATTGAGGTCTGGAGCTGGCATGTCAGTAACTGCTAGTAGTCTGTTGTTATTTATGTATTATTGTCATTTTGTTTATTTTCTTTTGTTTCCTTTTCTGACATCGGACTCGGACTTCTCTTATACTGAGTTTTACTGTGCGTACTGTTGTGCGTTTGTTTTTTCTACATTGGCTAGAGGTATAGGTGGAGGGTTGAGATCTCAAAAAACATGTTTAATCCCGCCGCATTTTTGCGCCTGTCCCAAGTCAGGAGCCTCTGGCCTTTGTTAGTCTTGTATCATTTTAAATTTTAGTTTCCTGTGTATAATTTGGAGTTTAGTATGACGTCCATTATCACTGAACTAGTATACTTATTTGTTTAGGGGCCAGCTGAAGGACGCCTCCGGGTGCGGGAGTTTCTCGCTGCATTGAAGACCCATTGGTGGCCTTCGGCTGTTGTCTGCTCTATGGTCGGGTTGTTGTCTCTTTGACACATTCCCCATTTCCATTCTCAATTTTATTACTTAAACTATATTACTGAATCGTTCATAGATAGTGTTAAGAAGAAAATGTTATGGGTGCCGCTTCTGCTTTACCCTTCATTCGCATTATGTCAAGAGCCAGTATTTCTTGATTTCATGATGAATTCAATACTGCATTTTGTAATTATTCACATACCGTAATATCGATTTTAAGCATACTTCCTCATAACTAAGTGGGGGTAGGTATTGTGTCAGTAGCACAGCCATGGAAATAAAGTCCGTATAATTTGATCATCTGCGATAGTAACGCTTTATATGAGACATATAAACGCCATACGATGAACAGATGGTATTCTAAGAAATGGGAAGTTGACAATTGTAAAGCTGAAAAAATCACGTTTGCGAATTTTTTTAGTTAGAAGTCCTCTTTCTGTGTCAATATCTAGGTAAACATCAATTTGTGAAACACACCTTCTAGTTTCGGTAGTATCTTTTAAACCAAGTTTACTTAGATATAAGTGATACGAGCATTCATTTGGTTATTTTGAATATTATCAATAAATCTGACTGGAAAAATAAAAAAGTAATGTTTTAGAAGGTTCTGCATAACTGATGCATCAAATACATACAAAACAAGCAAGCCTGTAAGGATGCACAGTTAGTACCCATTTGGAATACTGACTGACTGTTTTTATAACAATCGCATAATCTAAATAAATATGTTGTCGGTCAAAAGGTATTGCTTTTTGATGATATCGCCTTTGGTGTATTTATTGCTGGAATCGGTGCATTTCTCACAAAATATGATGTGTTCTTAACAGACAGACTTGGTTGAATATACATGATACATATACAGTTTGAGAAATAAAATCAGACGTTGTTTTGAATTTTGATTAACTCATAACTTAAACTTACCTCCCAAGTCAACCACTATATATTTTGTGCCTACCGGAGCAACAACTATTTCAGGGCCAGCATCAACACGTTTTTGATTAGGGAGCTTTTGGCAGTAAATTGAAGCTGCTTCCGGTTCAAGGGCTATACGTAGTTTGTTTGAGTTAATACCTGCCTATGAAAAAAAAAAATCTTTTAAGACTATTCTACACCATATATCAAACTTAGAATAAAATAAATATTCAAGCATTGGCAGCATTGACGCCATACAAAAAAATTTTTCCCGGTCTTTAATATCAATAAGTACACAAACCAGTGACTTAGTGTAAAGACGTCATAAAGGTCTGAAAAAGCATGACCTTGTTACATCTCTAATATAAAATTAAAGTCAACCTTTGGCATGTGTAACGAGGTCGTTTATTTATAGATTGTAAAATACCTCCAGAGTATTGAATAGGTATGACCAATTACCCAACATGTTCAATTGGTCTATTGATGCTTGTTGCCGCCTCAAAAACTAAAACGACAATTATATAAGTATCATTGGTTTAACGTTGAACATTGCTTAATGTCTTTTGGATTCTAAATTATTTGTTTTAAAATCTCCTGTAATTGTCGTTTTATTAATAATCTCGTATATGAATTATAATCACCGCAAACGAAGGTTAAGAATATGATTTTTGCGCAGTCGGAAGTATGCACAAATTTTTACCTCAGCTCAAAATTTAATCTGTAAATAAAGTACACTCATTCGGTATGAATGACAAACACAATCTGCCCCTTACTTGTCAGATAATTATCTGACATGTCGACCTTTGTAGCTGCATAGTGGACATAAATTATTGACAAATCGACTTTAATATTGATAATTAAATATCTGACAAGTTTTCTTAAAAAGAGACACACTATCATGAATTTAACGGAAGAAGAAAGCGATACTATTTTAGAAAGTGCGGGATTATCTAAAGAATTTCAGAGGCCTCGTCTGGGTCGCGCAGCCAAGTTTGTCTATACATTGTATAACGAAACTATAAACAACTGTTATACCAGTAGGAGGTTTAGCTAGCTTTCAACTAGGTTGATATAAACTCATCATAGATACCAAGAGGAAAATTTTGTACGCCAGACGCGCGTTTCGTCTACAAAAGACTCATCAGTGACTGTCGAATCAAAAAGCGAAAATGTCAAAATAAAACATGAAGTTAACCCACCATTTTTTTTTTTTTGGAAAATGCCAGTACAAAGTCAGGAATATGACAGTTGTTTTTCATTTGATCTGTTGGTTTTGAATTTGACTTGCAGTTCGGTATTTTAGTATTGTTCTTGCATATCAGGAGCTGAGTCATGTGGTTTATGTTACAACACGTAAATATCCAGTATATTTTAAAGAATATATACAATCTAAATCTCCTTCCTATTGCAATAGTATACAAAGTTTTGACTTCCCTACCCTTTACACTGGTATTTCCTTTTCTAAGACGGATTGCAAGAATTAGAGACAACAATAGTTTACCGCTGTTCAAGTCTTATAATAGAATTGAGAATGGAAACGAAGAGACAACAACACGATTGGATAGCAGAAAACAGCCCAAGGCCACCAATGGGACTTCAACGCAGCGAGGAAATCCCGTACCCGGAGGTTGGCTTCGGCTAGACCCTAAACAATAGTGCATACTAGTTCAGCAAAATAGACGCCACACTTAACTCCGAAACATATAAATGAACAAAATTAAAGATACACACAAGACTAACAAAGGCTAGAGATTCCTGACTTGTAACAGGCGTATAAATGCGGCTGGGTTAAACATGTTTTGTGAGATCTTAACCATCCCTCTATACCTCTAGCCAATGTGGAATAAACAAACACAGCAATACGCACATTAAAACTCAGTTTAAAAGAAGTCCGAGTCCGATATTAGAATAGGTAACAGAAGGAACTAAGCAAAATGACAATGATCAACATAAATAAACAAAGGACTACTAGCGGTTACTGACATGCCAGCTTCAGACCTCAATTACACTGATCAACAGATTATGTTTTCATCATATGAAAATCAAGCAAATTCCCTCCCGTTAGGGGTTTAGTATCATGCCATCATAAATCATACGAGAAGAACATAACCCGTATAATGCCAACAACTGTTTTTAGAATGAATGTGTTTATTTCCGATTCAAAGATTCTATGAGTGAATCAATATTGTTCCAAAACCACATCTTTAATGACTTGAAAACAGTATCGTAACTATATCACTTCTGAATAAGTCTGTTTAAGCGCTTGGTTAGCTTTTGAGGTGAATGGTGACATTTTTTTGCTTTGTATAGAATATTACCATAAACGGTGGGATGTGAAATACCTAAACGTATAAGATGTCTGCACGTTGATTAATATTTACGAATGATGTCTTTGTACCGATGATTATATTTAGTAAACGTTTTGACAAGTTTGTGTTATCGAAAGCCCTAATTTTTCTGTAATACAGAGATTTCTTTCGTTAAAACCAAATGCGTTGTTACATACACGAGCGAATCGAACAAGTTGCCAAGGGAACGTCACCATCTAAAATTGGATAATTATCAATAGGATATCTTCTATCGTAAATTGTAGCATTACGCTTCCTGTTAAAGATATATAGATATCAAGATCCAGGAAAGGGCAGTGGTCATTGTTATAGGTATTAGCTTGATTTAATGTAAGTTCAACAGGATAAATCCATTACAAAGATACAAATCAATAAGAAAAATATATATAGCTGAGGGAGTTGCATGAACTTCTTAAGAAGCGAGATTGTGCGAGTTGACAGGGTAAGCGTATACTACTAAGCATGAATCACCACCCATGCGAATCCACACTGAAAATGTTACAATATGGAATAGGACGCAAACAGCAATATGACACTATCACTAAAATTATAGATCAGACGACTTTTCTGCTAGCTATAGAGATCAAAGAGCCGAAAACATGTCGAAAGTGAGTTGATACAAAGGTACATGATATTCGTCAATCCATTCGTGTTGCTGACTTATAAAATATCGATTTCAGTCTTTCTCCCTCATAACTTTGTTCGAGCAAATTTGTTTGTCAAAAGGACATCCCGGTGAAGAGACGAGCGTAAGTTATTAATTGAGAGATATGTATACACCCTGCAATAGGGCAGAGGGTATGTTGGTTTAAACAATATTTTATTCGATAAATCAACTCATGCTATATAATATAATACAGTATAAACAATGGGATCTAGAAACAAGCAACATTGCTTATTTTAATCTGTCTCCAAAAGAATATTGACATACAATATAATGAATACTTGGAGCATGCTCTGTCAATTGGAATATATTAAGAATAGTAAATACAAAATAAGATTGATTATATAGTTTGAGAAAAAGGGAGAAAAAAAACAAACAAAAACAAACAAAAAGCAAGTGAATGAAATGAGCTAAATGAAATGCAAGGAAAACATATAAATGAAGTTTTCATATTATGGTGTGAATCTTTACTTTTCAATATATATTTCTGTACCAATACAAAAGAGTACAATTTTCTTCATCAGTTAAACAATCTGACCCAAAAGCAAAATATTTACATCAATACGCTGCGGAAAATCAGCAAGAGAATTCAGTAGCACTTGGCGTATGTTAGTATAGTAAGGACACATTAATAAAAATGAGAGTTTGTTTCTATAGCACCACAAAGACAATTTGGCGAATCCACTAAACTACGTAAAAATAAATTGGAGTTTAAAGCACTAGATTTCATTCGCAAGCGTGCATGGAGAATTTGTCCAATGCGATTTCCAACATAATAATGTGTGGAACCTTCTTATTTTGTTTACAAATATGTTTTTAAATAGAAAGAGAGAGTCGCATTGTCTTATATTAAAAGGTATCTTATTCCATAATTTCACGGTTGCAGGAAAAGTATTCAGAATATAAGCGAGTTCTTGTACCGATTTCTAAGATATTTTGACGTTGCCTTGTATTATGGCTATGTCTACTTTCTACTAAACCTGGTATTTGTTCACGGAGATAACTAGGTGTTTTGTCATGTATAATTTTGTGACAGAGTATCAATCTATGATTTTCCTTCGTTTCTTTGTATCAGGTTTATATTATGTGTGTCCCATACAACATCGGCGTATTCAAGAATTGGCCGTATAAAAGACATGTATAGTTTTTCCAGAGTGAACCGATCGAGAACGTTTCTAACTTTTCGTAGAATGTTAACCCTTAAATAAGATTTTTTCATTATGTATTCGATATGGTCTTGCCAAAATCCATTATTAGAAAAATAAACACCAAGATGTTTGTGATTGTCGACTATTTTCAGTTCTTGGCAATTCATTTTTAGAGGGGGGTGGTACAACTTAGTTTTTTTCCTAGATATAATCATAGACTCTGTTTTTTTTTGCATTAAAATTAACAAGCCATTTTTGTGACCAATTATATATTTTATCTAAATCATAGTTTAGTGTTTCAGCAGCTTCAATCGGATTATCAACTACCAAGTACAATGAGGTATCGTCAGCAAATTATTTAATTTCTGCATGAATATCTTCGACAATGTCATTTATAAAGATTAAAAACAGTAGAGGCCCTAAAATAAACCCCTGGGGTACCCCTGCATTTAATGGAAGCCATTCAGAACTTGTACCATTTATTACCACACTTTGGGATCTTCCTGACAGATAATTTTCAAACCATTTCAATAAACTACCAGATATTCCAGCTTGTTGTAATTTGAAAAGAAGACCCTTATGCCAAACTCTATCGAAGGCTTTGCTTATATCACAGAAGACAACCCTTATTTCTTTACCACTATCAAGAGCTTTACCAAAATCATTTGAAATATTAACCAGTTGATTTACTGCTGAGTCCCCCCTAGTGAAGCCTGACTGATTATTGCTAAGAAACTTATTTTGTTTTAAGTGATTGTAAACATGTTTATAAACACAGCGCTCCATACACTTTGATATAACACTCAAGAGGGAAATCGGTCTATAATTTTTCACATCATTTGGTTTATTACTTTTGAATACAGGGGAAACGTTTGCTCTTTTCCATTGATGGGGAAATACTGCACTACGCAAGGACAAGTTGAATAATTTACACAAAAGACTTTTAAGAATAGCTGAAGCCTCTTTTAACAGTTTTGGATTTATTAAATCAGGACCTGAAGCTTTTGATGGATTAATTATACTAAGAATGTCTTCCACTTCAGTTTCGTTAAGTTCTATTTCGTTGATTGTAGTTGAAGCATTAAATGGTATAACGGGTAAAATTGAGCTGGAGTCATCAATATTAGACTGGGATGCAAAAAAATCATTTAATTCGTTTGCTTTGTCGATATCATCAAATATAAGAGAATCATTTATTAAAAGAGGTGGTATACTTGTGTCTCTTGATTTCATACCTGCAATTTGATTTACGATTTTCCACCAATTTTTATTAGAGGAGTTGTTATCAATAACTTTTTTAATCAAGGAATTATTAAAATCTTCTTTAGATTTTCTTACTAAATTGGTAACTTCGTTTCGTATTTTCTTAAATTTATTCCAGTCTTTCGAATTATCACGTCTTTTAGCAGTTTTGTGTATTCGATTCTTTTTCCTTATCTTTTTCTTTATTTCATTAGTAAGCCAAGGGGGTTGATCCTTTCGAACCGTTATTATTTTATTTGGAATACATTTATCGGCTGCATCTAAAATAATATGTGTGATATTTGCCGTCATGTCTTCAATATTATCTGAATCTGTTATTGAATTCCAATTATTTCCGGACAAAATGTTTCTGTATTTTGTATAGTCGCCACGATCATACAACCATATTTTACGTTTAAAAGATTTATGACAGGTTTTGGGAAAATTTAAAAGACCAATGATAGGACAATGATACCTCAATTGCTCAAGTAGTGGTGGACCAACGCCACAGTACGTAACAGCATTTACATTGTTTGTCATGAAAAGATCTAACAATGAAGAAGACTGCTCAGTAAAATGTGTTGGTTCGTCTATCAACTGATTCAAACTGAACTGTGTTAATAAAGGTCTAATCTTAAGAGTTAGCGCAATTTATTTGATTATCATTAAAATCGCCAGTGATCATTATGTAGTCTACATGATTGTCGTTTAAGGCCATATCTAGTGAGTTTTCTAATTTCACCCAAATATCTTGCTCGCAATTAGGGGGGATATAGAAAGTCCCAAAGAGAACTTTTTTACCGTGTAATTTTAGTTCTAGCCACACAGATTCAAAGTTGTCCATTTCTATTTCTTGGCGTCGATGTGCAACTAAATTATTTTTAACATATACGACAACTCCACCGCCTGTTTTTTGTGGTCCTCTATCTCGACGGAAGGGGCTATGATAATTTAATAACTTTATTGATTCGTCTGTGTTATTATTGTTTAGCCAAGACTCGGTATAAGCTAATATGTCAAATTCATCATACTCCGCTTCTATAAGGTCCAATTTTGGTACGATACTTTGAATATTTAGGTGAAGAAATGACACAGATTTTGAGAACAATTCAGAAAAATTTGACAAATCAGCAATGTTAACGGTACTACCTGAGGAATTTAAATCATCATTCGGACCAGGGTTTGTTTCTAAGCCTGCTATTATTAACAGCATTTAAACAATAACAAGTATGAAGGAGAACGCAAATATAAATAATACATCAAAGGAAGCATTGCTTTTTGTACATACATTAACATTTTTACAAATTTGGGATTTAGCATTTTTTTATATGTTAAGAAATTGATCAACAGTGCTAGTGCGACTGCTTTCAATTTTGTTTTGCTAAGGCCAACTCTCATGCGATATTGTTCGATAATAATACCCATTTACTATGTAACACCTGATTGGTCTCTTTGAAGATGAGAGTGGCCAACTTCTAAACACATAGGTCTTTGCATTTCATTTTTACAAAAGTAAGGAAAGTACATCATTTCAATCAATTTGTGAGAACAATATATATACAACAGTGCATTTAATACAAATAAAAAAAGAAAAAGGCACATTTATGTGACTATGTAGAGGTATATGTACCTCTAGCGTAGGAGAATAAAGAATCCTTAATTATTATGATTTAAGAAAAGAACAATACTACAACTTTGTTAACAATTCACATGTATAGTTATTATTGAATGGATCCCCAAAAATTGTCCAATCAAGGACAAGTCCGAGCTAATAAGACATGTGATTGGACGAGAAGTCACGCACAAGTAAATAATTTTACTATCGGCGCTTGGGATAGTAAATTCCAAAATGACATGTAAAAATAAAATAAAAACCAAAGTTTACTCAGCTGTAGAAGGAAATTAAATTTTAAATAACAAACATTTGAAAAGTGGTAAATATTTAGAATATTTTCCGTAAATAAACTATGGAATTAATTCACAATTAGTATACATTTAAGAATTTAATCGCACATTATCTTAAGCGATACGAAAACAAAAAGTTACTTAGAGTGAAAACAAGTTACCCACAAAGAAATATAATTTGTAAAGTGCCAGCTTTATGAAGGAGTGACAATAAATTATAAAACTGTCTCTTAAGAATACACTTGAAGTGGCCATGCATAATATAAATATAAAGTTGTCAAAAGAAAATAAAATATTTCAATTTCATTTATAAATGTCTATTTGCGATAACTGTATTTAGGAGTGAGGCATACTTCCAGATTCCAGATTTGCGTCGGATACTGTTGGTGCTGTAGATAGTGTTTCAGCATAGGTTCGAAGCCTGCGCAGTGTTTCGTAACTCGGCGGTCTTTGCAGTTTTCTGTTGTAGTCGAGTCTGTCAAGAAAGTTTTGAGCTCCTGGACAGCAGTAGACAGAGACGAAGTTGAGAAAAGCTGCCATTGTATTGACTTGGTGTACCTGTTCAATATTATCCTTCACAAAGATTTTGCCGTTAACAGTCCATGTATCTCTTATGTGATGCTCAATACGAAGCTGTCGAGCTTTGAATGCAATGGTGTTCCTGATTTTGTGAGGTCCTCATTTACCCTGATATACCTGAGATCTCTGTTTTCTCTCATCGCTTTTTTACATTTCAGTATTCGTTTCTTAGCAAAGTGGTCTTTCAACTTAACAATCACCTGTCTGGGACGAGGTGGAACAGAATTTCTTGCACCGTTAGCATTAACGGAGCCAGTACGAGGTTGACCAATACGATGGGATCGAACAACGTCGTTAGTATCAATACTCTTATCAACAGACTTCAATAATTCTTTGACCAGCTCTGTCGTTTGTTCTGATGTTTCGCTACTCCCTCCGTCCGGTATACCATTAATACGAAGTAAATCGCGACGACCGTACTGTTCTAAGGCATCAATATCGTCGCGTAGACTTTGGTTCTCCTTTGATAGTTTATCTATTTCGAATTTATATTGTTGTATTGTTGCTTTGATGGTATAGTCTATTTCATCATGTAAAAGTTCTTTTAGTTGAAGAGCTATTTTTATAATATCGGACTCGGCCAAGGAGCAAGTAATAGTTTGTGATTGTATGTTGGGCTCTTGTACTTGTTGGTATTGGAGTGAGCTGAGACCTGCTGAAACAGTAGCATGATGTATTACAGATGGGTCAATATCGACGGGAGGAGACGACATAATGTATCTTTTACAGATTCGTTTTCAGGTGGCGATGGCTTGCTGAGACGGCGACGTCGATTGGTGTTATCAGGTGTTTGCATTTGTTAAATGTTATATGTAAAGTTGATTACAATAGTTTTACAGTATACAGGTGACAGATTGTTGCATATTTACCTTCAAATTCGTTGAGAAGAGTTCACAGATATAAATAAATAAGTTATATACACAGCTATATACTAATGAAATTTATACATCAAATCCACATTTTGGCGAAATATATCCTCAACGATCAATTAACCAACCATTTCATATCCTCCTAGAGGTAAAAAGTGTCTTTACGGATTACATTTTCAAATTTTTCGCAAAAAAAAAGAGGGTATGTTACCGTTGAGAAATACGAAGATAACAATTCAAAAGTAGCAATCATCACGTTTGACATATATTCTATTTTGAAGACGTCCATCGGTGTCAATATCAAGAAAAAGACCAAAATATGAAGCAGACCTTCTTGTTTAAGTATTTTCTTTAATTTCAAGTTCACTTGTATATATGAGACGCATGCACTCAATGAAATGTGGGTTATTGAGTGACAGGACATCAATAGTATATCTAATGATGTATTTAAGAACTTTCCAAGATGCATTTTGTCTTTATCTGTATGAATACTGATACATATGAGTACAAAAACAAGGAAGTCGACAAGGGTGCACAATAAGCACCCATTGGAATACCAAATGTGTGATGAAATGTCCATCCACCAACTCAACAAATATGTTGTCGATGATAAGGTCCAGCATTTATTTTGCAATCATCTTCGGTGTATTTGTTCAACTGTTGTTGTTTTAATCAGTGTGGTTCTTCAAAAAGTAAGATTTTTCATGACCTTTAACAATGAATCTTTATTTGCGATTGCTGTTTTTGTATACAAAATGCTCTTAAATGAAAAGACGCAGTGAAGTTTAATAGTGCAGAGCTTAACAATCTAAAGTTTTATAGGTTTCCAGTATAGAGAAGGAATATGTTAATGGTCCTTTTTATGCTATTAACATACGGTAGAAGGACACATTTGTGATTTTCTAAAAATCCACTCTTTCGTAAATGATGCAGGGGTATATTTAGGATTTTTAGGTTTGATGCGAATTCCAAGTTCTTTAGTTCGACACTACAAATAATGAGTTTTGCATTTTAACACTATATTATTTTATGCTTTTATAACCAGTATGTACTAAGCAGAATTTGTATCAATAACAAAAGTGTTTATAAAACTCTTGAAAAGGTTATTTGAGCTTTGATAATGATATTGGTAAAAAGTTTAGTACGAGTATGGTGAATAACCCGAGGGTTTTGACCAAAGGATAACACATTAAAGCACTATACGCGCTATGGAACAGGTTATTGAAAAATAGGATGAAAGTCATTATGATTGGCATCAACGTATTATACATGTACATATATCTCAACTACATGTATCAATAATATAATGAAGTGTATTTACTGCAAATATCTATTTTGCCTAATGTTGGTTAACCAAATTACATGTGTATATATATTTTGTCTAAATTATTAACAACCCTGTTTGTTAAGTAGATACATGTACATGATGCCTCTCTTCAATATTTCAAACTCTTTTACATCAAACTACTTCGAGTTATCTCAAAGTTAAACTGATAAATATGCATTACACAACTCCTAATATCTCAAATTATTTTGTAAGTCCAGACAATTTTGAGATATCTAAAGTCAATTTACTGTATACATGAATTAATTTTTTTAATAATCTTGACTACAGAAAACCCATGTTAAGACACGTGCTAAAAACAAGAGTGCACTAGTTAAAAATGTTGCCTACATTACTGATCATGATTTATTTTATAGTGAAAAGCTTCATGTTCAAGGTTTTACTTCAAGTATAAAATACATGAATTTAACATTATCAAAGTTGTCTGTAAATGAGGTCAAGATCAGATGAACCCTACCAGACGGACATGTCCACCAAAAATCATTCTATTCACCAAAAATAGTA
This sequence comes from Mytilus coruscus, assembly GCA_017311375.1. NCBI lineage: Eukaryota > Metazoa > Mollusca > Bivalvia > Mytilida > Mytilidae > Mytilus > Mytilus coruscus. The sequence goes on from CM029598.1 coordinate 20,785,820, forward strand.
ACCATATTGCTTCTAGAAAGGGACATGACCATGAAAGCTTAACATTGACAAATGAACCATAAAAAATGAGGTCAGGATCCGATGAACCCTGCCATATTGTATACCTAACAATCATTATATACACTTAAGACAGTTGACCCATGGCTTGAATATCGGATAAACGGACGAGAAACCACGATAACTTCACTTTGATTCATACACCAAATATAGTTGACCTACTGCTTTAAGTATCTTGTGATGAGGTCGAGCTCAGGTGAATCCTGTTTGATGGAAATGAAAACCTTGCATGAATCCTATTTACCAGGTATTATTGTCCAATTACTCATAAAATAAGTAAAACTTGATATAGCAAAAGGCAATGCAGGCTTTTTAAGCATTCGAATATGAGGTCCAGAATAATGGTCATATGACAGACGGAAACTTCGTAACAAACAGCATTTATATACAATGTTTGAAACAGTCAGATCTACCACCTTCTGAAATGTCAAGCTTTATACACATAGTGTACACCACTGCCGATAAATTTGCTACTTTTATCTCAGTCAAGATAAAAACAAATGCATAATTCATTGAAACTTAAGAACAGCAGATATTTATTAGATTCTGCCCTCTTATTTACAAAATGTGAACAAATTCTTAACTTGCAAGCATATTTTTGACTTTATAAGTGAATGTGGTGATCCCATAATAAACCCTAATATATTTATGAAATCACATACGCGATCAAAGAAACCAGGTTGTGATAATATATGTGCTTTTTTGTTTTACAATCCGAATATTCAGTGTTTTTACTTGTTCAATGCTTACTAGTTTACATACAAATTTTAATCAACGAAGCTAGTTAATAAAAAAGTCATGGATATACAATCTTAAAAATATCTAATTGGCAATTTATATATGTATATTAATCAACAGTCATTATAGGACATTCCATTTTAATACCCAAATGGTGCAAAAAAGCTCGAGACTATAATCATTTATTTTTTTAAAACTCCCATTAGTTTTCCTGTTATTAACAAAAATAAAGCTAAATATCATTTATTGAATTAATATTAATACCGAGAGCGAAAAAACTCTATAAGCTAACCTGCTAACGAACCCTGGGTAAAAGGACCCGATATTCGAGGTCACGTTTTCTTGCAAACGGATATTGTAACGTCACAATTTGGTGTTCTTATCTATTTCCCGCCGTGTAAACCCCTTTAAAATTGCTTTAAATCACATTACAACATTACAACATTACAATCCGTGAATCGTAATGTTACATATAATGATCCGTAACTTATTAAGCAAGCGCCATTTGACACAGACAAAGAGCAGTGATTAAACTACAACTCATTTTGTAGCATTGATCCGGAATATCACATTTCCTTGACGATAGGTTATCTAACTATCTATGATGAGTTTATTTACTGCTGATCCGGATTTCGATGCGATCGATAGTGAGCAGAATATGTAACAAATGAATTATACGGAAAAGACTGGCGAGTTGGGTCCCTGGATCCCTGCAATATATCGATCAGTTATTGGTCTATATTCTGGGATATTTTGGCATATCGATTTAAAGTACCTTTAGCTATGGTGTTGTCAGTTTATTTTCGACTTATGAGTTTGAATGTCCCTTTGGTATCTTTCACCTCATTATAGAGCCTAATAATATTTCTGCACAGTTCTATCAAAAGCTAACTCCGTCAAAAATTAAAAAAAGAGAAAGAAGATACCATGTGCACGTGTACAATGACAGACCAAAAAGCGTCGGTGATATGACATCACCCCAAGTTTTTTGTGGAGTGCGTGTTGCTCAGTCTTTAGTTTTCTATGTTGTGTACTGTGTACTGTATGTTGTTTGTCTGTTGGTCTTTTTCTTTTTAGCCATGGCGTTGTAAGTTTATTTTCGACTTATGAGTTTGAATGTCCCTTTGGTATCTTTCGTATCTCTTTTTCATACGATTGAAACTACCTCTTCAAAAGACACGGACGAAATCAGTCAATTTAAGACTATCTATGATGAGTTTATTTACTGCTGATCCACATTTCGATGCAATCGATAGCGAGCAGAATATGTAACGAATGAATCATAAGGAAAGACTGGCGAGTTGGGTCCCTGGATCATTGCTATATATCGATCAGCTACCGGTCTATATCTGGGATAGTTTGGCATCCTGACCAAACCTCTTCTACGCATCAGTAAGCAGTGATCTAGTGCCAAGGCTACATCCGGAAGAGTTTAATAATATTTCTTCACTGTTTTATTACACTGTGTAGCATCACCACCGGATATAGGTACCCCGAAGCAAACAATGATAGCAAAAAGTACCTATTATAATTTCTGTACATTAAACAACAATTTGCCGCTATTCGCCGTACATTTGTCTGCTTTATTTACATGAATTTCTCTGTGGAAAAAATAGTTTATTTTGAAATACAGTGTTGTTCAAGCTTAAATGTGATATACCTTTGTTCTACGAAAACGCAAAATGAATAGTTGAAGGATAAATGTGTTTTTATCAAGTTTGAACTTGCACATGCTTTGTTGAACATATACCCCCACCCCCCTCCACCCCCCAGCCCCCCTAATCCGATTCTGACGATTAATAAAGAGAGACAGCCATTTAAGGATCTTAATTAGCACTAAATAGTAGCTACATCATTAGGAATCACTATCACAAAGCTTTACTCCTCAGCGAAACGTAGAATATAATGAAAATAAGAAGAATTTGACCTTACCTGACTTCACATTTGTTTTTTCCACCGCTTCAGAGGTACCTTTGTCCGGTGGTGATGCTACACAGTGTATTAGTACCAATGTTATTAGAGCTATTAATGTACCGAGTAATTAAATAATTAAATTCATACTTTTGAGATGATCCCTTATTTAAATGTCTCAACTGTAGACTATCGACTCTCAATTCTCAGTTGCAAACATTTATCTTACATGTCTATTATCATTAAAAGACAATGCATATATATCCCCTTAAATACATATATATATATCCAAAATACCTGCTCTGCACTTGTCCTCATAAAAAGTTTTGCATTATCACTCCATATGGCTGGCACTGTTAGCACCCACAAAATATCATCTATTCGAATACCTTTCACCAGTTTATTCACCCTTTCAATGAAATGATCTTTTAGTGCTTTGATTGATAACGAAAAGACATCTAAAGCTAATAATGATTTGCCACCAATGTCTTCAATCATCAAATCTTTCGATAAATTCTAGAAAAACATGTTCAACATTAAATAACAACATTTTTCTCATATATATAATGAACTGTTCTTATTATGTTCTAGTTATATTGTGCTTGCTCGTGGCAAATTTCAGATATTGATGCTGCTTCATCTGGTGTGAGTAACAGTTTTTGCCTTCAATTTTCCATTTAGCCCAATCCTTTTTATTTTGTATTTTTATCTAACTTTCGGTCGTCACGTTTCATTGAAAAATCATAATGACAATTATTTGTGAAATATGCTTGTTTTTTGTTGGTATTATTTTTTATTCCATATTGATAGAACTTTAGTAGGTTTTTCTATATGAATGGGATTTTGAATAAATAAGCATATTCACCTACGGAAAAAGTATATTCACCGCGCAAAACGTCGCGTGCTTTTACGTGTATAATTATGTTAAAATCGTTTGATGTACAATTGGTTTTGGTAAATAATTGTCATAACATACATTTCTATCTGTACTCTCTCGGAATATGGAATAAAACAATTACTGTCTTTTGTTTCGGTAAATATGTGGTTTAATTGACTTTTGAAAAACTGATATTCAATGCGGCCGTTGGCCTCAGTGATTATCAGTTTTTCAAAAGTCAATAAAACCACATATTTACCTCATCAAAAGACAGTAATTGTATAATATTCCATTGTCGAACAACAAATTATTAAAGTTACTAAAAACGATCAAATGTCAATAGGAAAGTAAAAATAGACAAATAAACAGCTGTGCCAAAAGTGCATGTTCATTTCACAATTATTGCAAGGACACAATAAAATATTTAGAAGGCATTTAATCAGAAGTTAGTAAAATCGCTCTGTAGAAAACATGCATGAGGATATCTTTGGACGTATAAATATTGCGTACAATATGACTGTTTAAAATCTCTCTAAAAAAACTCTAGAGCGGCAAACCAGAATAATTTCAAACCAAAAGCGAGTCTACATTCACTAACCCTAACAACAGTACAATAAATTGACACAAGCATGCTAGAAATAGTGAATGACATGGAAAACATAGGGTTTTATTAGTTTGACGGTCAAGGTACCATAACTGTAGAATAACAATTTCACTTCAAACAATTCTGACAATAATTTGCAGTTAACAGTACATCATTTTAAGCATACTCAATTTATGGTACAACCTATGGAACGTTTTCTCATGTATGAAAGTTAAAGTCCCTTAACTCTAGAAGGACAAAGCAAACAAATATCAAAATCGAAAGTGAGGTTCAATTTATCTATTCCAACAATAGTGTAAAGTGTAATAAAATCCATCCAAACGTAGTGGATAGAGTGCGCAATATGTAAAATATTGCATTAAATCTGACGTGTAAAGACCTGTATCTCTAGAACAACAAATCAAAAAAGAAATTAAAGGCAAAAGGTAGCTTTCTTCTATAAATTATATGATGCTTCAAAATTTCATGGTTTAAGCAAATTCAAATTTGAGTTATCGTACGAAGTGTTGATGGACGGACGGACTATGGTATACAATAAAACGTCTCATCAACGATCTACTATATATATTATTTTTATATTTCTCATTATTCCATCAGATATTCGTCACCTTTACAACGTCAATAACAAAACAAATCTGTCCAAATACAAAGAGAAATATTTTAGTACGCGTTGACGGATACTTTCATATGGTTTGTACAGGTCGTCTTTTACGATTTAACTTTCTTGTTTAGAAACATCTACATATTAGTCACGAAAACAACCATGTTCCGCATAATATGTTATTTGAACAATCGTGCACGATGCCACTGTACCTGTAAAGATTTACAAATTATAATTTTATTGTCGCTTGGGTAGAACATTGGAACTTTGGGGAACACCAATGAAAAGAAATTTCACGGGTAGGCCTTGGTAACCCCCAAATTTTGTTCTCGTTTATATTTTGTTTCATTTGCAACATTGAAAGGGTAGGGGTCCATGCATCTTCTATCAAAGTTTTGTTGAAATTCGCCGTTGCATTTTATGTATATGGCATATTGAATATGACCAATTTTGGAGTACCCTAAAAATCGGTCAAAAACACTAGTAGGCATATATCTGTGTGTGTTTTTGCACATGTTCTCATTAGGAATACCCATGACCAATAAAATGTGTACTAGAAACATATTTTAAAGTAAATCTGAAATGTCTTTGTATCGATCTGATCAGTTTAGATATTTTTAACTGATTTTTATAGTTAGTTCTTTTTTTGTGCAGTAACACCACTGTCCAAGGTTAGGGGGAGGTAAGAGTGCTCACAAACACATATCAAACTGTCATTGAATATGGCCGTTTGAAATTTAACATTTTGGCTTTTTCTCAAAAAAACCTTATACAGTCTCTTTTTGCATTAAATCTGTGTGTTAACGTGAAAAAAAAATATGGTCCCAACAATAACGGTAGTCAATTTTATAAGGAAAATCAGTAATATTCAGTATGGGACGATTACGCTTGGGACGATTGATATATCTACATTGAAATACGTACTGTTGTCCCCCTCCCCAAGACTACAAAATGGCCATATTTTAAGGCGAGCAGATGCTAATTTGAATGTTTTGATTGATTGATTGTTGGTAGATTTACGTCCAGTGGCAAATATTTCATGCATGTTCAGGACGAGAATGTTCTGACAGTCTGTCTGTCTGTCACTATCTAAGTAATATATTTGTGCTAAAGTAGGTTATTTTTGGCCTTGAATGTTTGTCCCTAATATTTTATTAGCTATGTATTTACTTTCAGGTATCACAGATCGAATTTATTCGTTCATAGTGTGTTAATTTACTTTTTGATTGAGTTAAGCCTTCCAATTGATGTTTTATCGTGTGTTTTCTATGTTGTGATGTTATACTATTGTTTCAGAAAAAGGGAGAAGGTTTGGTACCATTAAAACGTTTAATCCCGCTGCAAATGTTTGCACCTGTCCTAAGTCAGGAATCTGATGTACAGTAGTTGTCGTTTGTTTATGTAATTTATACGTGTTTCTCGTTTCTCGTTTTTATATATACTAGACCGTTGGTTTTACCGTTTGAATGGTTTTACACTAGTACTTTTGGGGCCCTTTATAGCTTGTTGTTCGGTGTGAGCCAAGGCTCCGTGTTGAAGGCCGTACATTGACCTATAATGGTTTACTTTTATAAATTGTTATTTGGATGGAGAGTTGTCTCATTGGCACTCACACCACATCTTCCTATATCTATCTGTTAGTATTATATTGTACTAGGATGGAAATTCAGATCATATCTTCGAGAATATTGCTGTTTTATTTGAAAACCAGACATACAGTATTTACACATTAATGTCAATATAATGGAATTTTATGCGACAGAAATACAAGTGAAAGGTTTTACCTAGCTATAAAACCAGGATTAATCCACCATTTTCTACACAAGGAATGCCTGTACCAAGTCAGGAATATGACAGTTGTTTTCCATTCGTTTGATGTGTTTGAGCTTTTGATTTTGCCATTTGATAACGAACTTTCCGTTTTGTATTTTCCTTGGAGTTCGGTATTTTTGTTATTTTGATTTTTAGTACAACCTATCAACCTATAGCTTAGTACTAAATTCTTATAACTTCATTATCACGGATGACATTTGGTATATCGAAACAAATGATCGTGAAAAAATAAGTAACGGTGGTCAAGCATTGCGATCGGATCGTTAAAGCAGAAAATACAATACTTTTTAGGAAAACACAAAGGCGACACACAATCCTATGAGAATCATTAAGAATAAATCAAGTTTTGTATCTATAATGATCACATTTCAATATATCATGATATATTTGAAACTTAATCTTTATTGTGTCAGATAGTCCAGTAAGATAAATAAATGTTATTACTTGGAAAAGTTCATATGATGTTTGCAAAAGTATTTTTTTGTTCATTTTAAATCAAAATTGATCGTGAAAGATCAGCCAACGCATTATTTTAATCGTGAAAGACAAGGCGTGACCAAACTTAATGATCAGAAAACTACATTCCTTTTGCCAATTGATATACTTGTAATTGGTTGACGCTTGTAATTATTTACTAAGAACGTAAATGAGTGCTTTCATTTTTTATGGTGATATATATATATTTCTCTTTTACCCGATTGATCCTTTTCCTGACCTGTTGATTATTCTTATTTCTCTCATTCTTACTCTATTTATCCTTTCCTAACCTATTGATTATATGTATTTAATCAACGTGTTTTTCGTCTGATCTCAGTTCTTCATTGGTCAAAATTTGATTATGACGTCAAATTTTCTTGCTTTCCTCTGAAATTCCTATTGTGACGTTATGAAAAAAGGCGACAATGCATGATGACGTCATATGGAAAGAACACATCTTTTTGCAGATCATTCGAAAAGAAGGATTACCCTTGTTTGCATATCGTCTAAACATCATAAGAGAAACATATTCCACCACCAATTCTCGTGCAATACGATATTTCTAAATTTTCGAATTTTGAAATTATAAGAAACTAAGTTTTCAACTCCCTTAAAGTTCACCTTAGCTAAATTTGGCTATTTTGTTAGGTCCTTTTAGGTCATATAGCTCTTCAACTGTTTAGGTTATTATTCATTCTTGGCTTTTAAATATTCGGCTTTGAGCGTTCCTGATGAAAGTAAATCCAGAAAAGCGCTTCTGACGCATGAAATTTATATGTGTTGTCATTTTTTACAGCACTGGGTCGATACCTCTGCTGGTGGACTATCAGTTCCCGAGGGTATCATCAGCTTAGTAGTCAGTATTTCGGTACTGACATGATTTATAACAAACCTTTCTAAAATGGTCCGTTAATAAATTTTAAAATTATAAGAAACTAAGGTTTCAACTCCTTCAGGCAAAGTTGACCTTTGATAAATTTGGCTATTTTTAGGTCCTTTTGGGTCTTATACTCTTCAACTGTTTAGGTTATTATACATTCTTGGCTTTCAAATATTCGGCTTTGAGAGTTCCTGCTGCAGGTAAATCCAGAAAAGCACTTCGGACGCATGAAATTAATAACGTGTTGTTTTCATCTCACGTTTTAAATTAAAAATGTAAGTGTCGAAGTGGAGAAATATCGTATCACACCCGATGCAGTGGTAGAATCTATATTCAAACAACATGTGGTTCGTTTGATCTCAGTTCGTCATTTGTTAAAATTTTATGTTTTTTATTTAAGAGGCAATGCTAACTAGGCATCCAAGATAATATGATCTCCAGGAGAGTAAATTGTCGAAAAGTAAATATCTTTGTATTTATAATGCTAAGTGCATCCACGAATGAGTGAAGCGAGAGAGGGTCTGGTGGTCTTCCCTTGGAAATTACTTAAATGTGTTCGTTTTCGTAAGGGTTGGATAAAAAAGAAGCTATATCATTTAATTTTACATACAGGAATGGTGGCCTTTTGCTGTTTTCTGCACTTTGGTCTGTTTGTTGTCTCTTTGACACATTCCCCGTTTCCATTCTCAATTTTATATTTAAGATGTTCTTTCCATTAACAATACAAATTTGAACTATTATGTTACATTTGGTCGTATATGACTCTTCACGTGGATTGGTATATGTGCAACCAGATTTCAGATTTTTGGCTTTTGTCGTTCCTTATGAGGGTTGGTCCCGAGATGCGATTCGGACACATGAGATTTAAAAGTGTTGTTTTCATTTTGTATACCCATGTATTTATATTTTACCTATTTGGTATTCTATCTGGAAAGTGTTATTATGCTTTACTATACTGACTGTATCATCAACAACAAAACAGTTGTTATCTTTGTTTGATTTGATGTGTGTTTGAACGTTTAATTCAGTTGTGTTGTATGTCTGTGATATATGTTTGATAGATAAAAGAAGATGTGGTATGAGTGCCAATGAGACAACTCTCCATCCAAGTCAAAATTTATAAAAGTAAACCATTATAGGTCAAAGTACGGTCTTCAACACGGAGCCTAGGCTCACACCGAACAGTAAGCTATAAAGGGCCCCAAAAATTACTAGTGTAAAACCTTTCAAACGGGAAAACCAACGGTCTAATCTATATAAAAACGAGAAACGAGAAACACTTATGAACCACATCAACAAACGACAACTACTGAACATCAGATTCCTGACTTAGGACAGGTGCAAACAAATGCAGCGGGTTTAAACGTTTTAATGGTACCAAACCTTCACCCTTTTTCCTGAAACAAAAGTGTAACATCACAACATAGAAAGACACACTATAAAATATCAACTGAAATAGCTTAACTCAATCAAAGGACATATTAACACCATTGAACATACACTGAACAAATAAATTTGACCTATGATACAATGTAAATTAAAATAAATAAACTAAGGGAAGAATAATAAATGTAACATGTTATATCGGTATGAAATGTTAAACAATTTAAGAAAACAATATGCTCGAACAAAATATCAGCCATTTGCAATAACTTTTAACACAGGTAAATGAAAATAATTTTGTTGTTAGGTATACGTGTACAGTTACAATAGAGAAAGGAAATATTTTAACAAAATAAATAATTTTGATGTTCATAGTACGAAGTGGAAATTTATATTAGTACCAAACACTTGCAATGTTTTTGCTACTTGGTCTCGGTTGCGGCCACGTTAACCATTATGTCTGTTTAGGCTGCTCACCCAATTTGGCAATATTACGGAACATAAAACTACTTTCATACAAGTGGGCGTTTTAGCTAGCTAGAAAACCAGGTTTAACCCACCATTTTCTTATGAAAATGCCTGTGCCAAGTAAGGAATATGACAGATGTTTTTCCGCGGGTTTTCTTTTCTCAATTTTTACAAAAATCCACAAGGAAATTGGTTTTATAGATATGACTGTCCATAAAAATCAATGGAAATCAGATGAGACAATCTTAACTTTTCATACGACATAAAACTTATGCAGGGCGGACATACGGACTGTTATAAGGCAACTAGTCGATGTGGTATTATCAGATAATCATATCCAATGCATTGAACCATCATCGCTCTATTTACAAACATTGAGCGGAATAAGTCATGCAAAATAAAGGCAACAGTAGTATACCGCTGTTCAAAAGTCATAAATCGATTGAGAGAAAACAAATCCGGGTTACAAACTAAAACCGAGGATTTAACCATTTTTTGCTAATACCAATTAGAAATATAAATTATCTTGTGTTTAAAGAAAGATTTGATCGTTTTTGGTTGATTTTTGCAATAATGAATAACCGTCAACATATCTTTCACGATCCTTTTCACGATCATTAAAAAAGCGGTACCAAATTCTTTCACGATCCGAAATATCACATTTTTACAAATATTTCCATTTTTGCAAAGTTTCTGATAAAACTAAAACGAAAGAACCGTATTAAACAGTAATATGGAACGTTATTTTTAAGAGAAAGTAGGTTTTTGCATTCAAAATATGTTAAAAAATCATGTTTGTTTACATCTTATTTCTTTGAAATTTCAATGAGCAATCTGCCTTTTGTAGTTTTGTAAAAACGGTGTACTTTTAAATCTTGATTTTCCTCGGATACTGATCATAATGTTGAACATTTTGACCGACAGTTTTATTTTTCTAATAATTGTCATTATAATTCATTAAATTAGATTATTTACTGACGTTGCATGTGTCTTCTCGATAAGATTGCCTTCACGATCCTCTAGCAGAACTTCCACGATCAAACCGCAATACTTTAGTACCGTTACTTATTTTTCACGATCATTTTTTCACGATATACTGAATGACAATAGTGATTATTCAATCTAATTTTTTCCAATTCTTTTTTTCCAAATTTCCAAATGTTACTTATATAAGTAATATTTAAAAGAACATCATTTTCATCATAACTCGTACAGTTTATTTTGAAAAGTTACGTGTTTAAGAAATGCCACTGACTGTTAAAGCTTGTAACTTGATATTAGCTTAGATAATGCCTCAAATAACATGTTAGGCAACATGTTCAAAATGTTAAAATAAGCTTTACGTTGCAAATAATGTGATGCATAACTTGATTTGATATCTCATAGGTACCTTGTTTTGATATAAGATCATTTTAATTCTGGAAAAGTAGAAGTAATCTTCATGAAGTTGGTCACCAATTAAGTCGGCAAATTCGTTTTCTGCGTCGTATCCAAATGCAACAAACTTTTTTTCAGAATCCAGTAGCAGACATGTAGGGGTTTTTAACGACATGAGTTCTCTACTCTCAGCATTCCATGAATGATTTGCATGGATCTCTAGAGGATCTCTTTTGAAATCGTTCTTGGAAGAAAACGCATACCCTGAATAGGTTGTTCCAAAATCTATTGCAGCAACATATAGATAGCTAGACTCGGCCATTATATCAGTTCAAGTGTATCTTTCACTCACAAAGTAATACGTTTACAGCATGGGTTCGTCAATTAGTTAAAATGCCTGCTAAAAGTGAATAAATAGATAATGAAAATAATGGTACAAGTTAGTTGAACAAAAATACAACGTATTTGACATTTTTCATATAGTCTTTCATCAGCTCAGTAGTCAGTACTTCGGTACTGACATGATTTATAACAAACTTTTCTAAAATTGTCCGTTTATAAATTTTTAAATTATAAAGAAACTAAGGTTTCAACTCCCTCAGGCAAAGTTGACCTTATATGAATTTGGCTATTTTTTTTATGTATTTTTGTCATATAGCTCTTCAACTGTTTCGGTACTTATACATCCCTCGTATTTCAAATGTTTGGCATTGAGCGTTCCTGATGAAGGTAAATCCAGAAAAGCGCTTCGGACGCATGAAATTATTAAACGTGTTGTTTTCAATTCTTTAATCATTGTGTTAATATATCAACGTGGAAACATATCACAACAAGGTAAAAGCATTTAAAGAGCCAAAAATATAACAAAAAAAAGCAATTCTTTCAATGAAATGAAATAACATTTTATTAGTTTGATGTTTCGTCTGTAACACTTCAACCCAAAACGTTAAAAGTAAAATATGTATATAAGTACATTGATATATTTAGGGGATATTATGACCAAAACCGATCTAAAACAAATAGACAAATCCATCTAAGATCAACTTTGCCTTATGAAGTTGGGATCCTAGTTCTAAATAGTGTTGTTGTCTGTCAACGGAGAATTAAAGAAAGGTAGATCATAAGTCATAGTACGGACGCGCTGAATACTGAGCTGGTGCTCCTCACGGGACCTAGCAGTCCACAAGACTGTTTTGTTTACTGTTGATTGTCTTTGAGTCTTTCCTTGTTTTGGTCATGGCGTTGTCAGTTTATTTTCTACATATGAGTTTGTATGTCCCTTTGGTATCTTTCGCCTCTCCTTTGTTTGTTAAAAATGTGGTATAAAACGAGCATTGACTACCTGATTTTAAATGAAATTTCACTACACTTTATATCTTAATTTCATTTTAGTTATTTTAAATGAGTCACTTACAACGTGATATTTAGACATATGACAATTTGATTAATTAGTCGACAATACACAGGTTCGATTTGCATTAAGAAACGTCGTTATAAATTTGGAAAATAACACCCTCAATTCTGAATATTTAAATCAGGCACCAAGTTACAATCACAGAATCTTTCTTGATAACGATAGTTATCAGCGGATTTTAAATTGCCATGGTCAAAACGACCCCAGCTATTCAAGTACTGCTTATCTCTCCACAGAACCTTTTTTCATCTCTGGTTTTTGTCAGAATTGTGTTATTCAATCTGTATTCCTCATGTTAGTTTTAATCATATTTATGGACTTCTGTTGTCTGTAGATATTACTTCGTTTCTTTTTGTACTATGGTATTGTCTATATTTAATCGTTATGGATATTTATTACCCCTTGGGTTCTTTTTTTATGATGAGCTGGTAATAACAATCATCTAAAAACCTACTTACGGATGATTAATTGGTTTTTCGAGATTGGTAACTACATCGTAAGAAAGAAGGAATCAGTGGGTAAAATCAAATAGCTGGATGGAAATTTGATACTGCTATATTTGCATCCTCTCATGAGACAAATGGACAAGTATTGTCCCAAATAAGTTAATGAAAGAAGGATGAAGATCAGTTCTACATTGCAGTGAATGCGAACAAGCAGAAAATGAAAATAACACTTTATAAAATTCGTAAAATATGGATCCAGGTTTTAGATAGTTTTTCATGGAAGATTATTGATTAATTTCTGGAATTGAATCGTTTTGGATAAAGTGTATATCATTACTTACTTTTGTGTATTTGTAGTACAAAACAATGTTTTAGTACTTGCAACCAGGTGGAGCAATAAAATAGGAAAAAATAAGGATTCCGGGAATAAAATTCTTTCTTTCAATACTTACCTTTCGCCATTGTATTGAACGCTAGAATGCCAGTTGACGTCTGGTAACTAGTTTCCAAATAAAAATGAACGTGGTTGATTTTCAATTCGGCGAGCTGTCGGACAAGATCTCCAACTACTGTTAAGAATTGAGTCAACAATCAGCTTAATGTAATGAATGTAATGTAAAAAATCGGTCAACTTTTATGAATAAAATCCATTGTTGTAAAGGCAGTACTGAATGGTTACATGTGGCTATTCAAAGTTTACATACTTAATATTATCTTTTATCTACTCAAATAATGCAGCATAATCTTATTCAATTTTGTTTATTTACCCTCACTTATAGATAGGTAAGAAATAAGATTACAGAGTTTAAAATATGTGACATATTGTTCTAAATTCTTAATTTTTAATTGTCAGACATATATATGAATAATGAAAAAAAAAAAAACGTCTGGAAGAAAATAAGAGTCAATTTCCTAACAACAAAAGAAATGAAAGAAATCCAGAGGAAGCATACTGTCGTCAGCATTAGACCGATGTAAATACAAGCAAATCGGCCCTTGTCTAAAGATTGCTTTGGAACTTTACACTTACTATAAAGGATCTGTAATTTACACCAAACTCCACAGGTGACAAAATATTGTTATACGATAACAACAACTGATTATGTTCCAAACTCAAGACAGTCACGTAAATATGTGGCGGGATTAAACTATTTATATTCTAAAACAGCAATCCTATCCCATTAAATCTCGATCATTGTTTTGTTAAAGTGAGATCTATTTGTCGTTAAAAACTGTCTTAACTCCAAGTTGAAATAAAAAATGACGAAATCCATAAAATCTGACAAAATTAAACGTAAGACTATATCAACCAACGGAACGAATGGGAAACAAGTGTCATATTCCTGACTTTTCCAAAGAAAATGGTGTGTTAAACCTTGTTTTATAGCTATATTATATTGACAAAATTTGGTGAGCAAACCCAAACAGACAGAATTGCGCCTCTTTAATAGCAGAATTGTTATTGTACTGTTATGAATCACAGTTTATGACCAAATTTAGAAAAGACCCGTCTAAATTGCATTTAATTGATAAATTAAACAACACTTATCGTTATCTTGATGACATTTTTCGTTAAATAATCAAGAATTTTCTAAATATACTGGCGAAATTTACCCAAAGGAACTTACTTTAAATAAATCAAATATAAACGGTTATAGCTGTCCTTTCCTAGATTTAGATATTACACGGGAAACTCATTTCAAGCAACTCATTTAAATAGATATAAGAAGATGTGGTATGAGTGCCAATGAGACAACTCTCCATCCAAGTCAAAATTTATAAAAGTAAACCATTATAGGTCAAAGTACGGTCTTCAACACGGAGCCTAGGCTCACACCGAACAGCAAGCTATAAAGGGCCCCAAAAATTACTAGTGTAAAACCATTCAAACGGGAAACCAACGGTCTAATCTATATAAAAAACGAGAAACGAGAAACACTATGAACCACATCAACAAACGACAACTACTGAACATCAGATTCCTTACTAAGTCTTCTTCTCTAACGAGAAAGGTACATATGCTAGACATACTTACTGGAGATATATATGATGAGATGCTTGAAGTGGTTAATTTTCTTCTTGATAAAGTTTATGTACGTTTCGGCAATAAAATGTATCGAAAGGTTGTAGGTATTCCTATTGGCACCAATTGTACTGTTATGAATCACAGTTTATGACCAAACGTAGTGAAAACCCGTCCAAATTGCACTTATCGTTATCTTGATGATATTTTTTCATTTAACTATCAAGAATTTTCTAAAAATACTGCCGAAATTTACCCAATGGAACTTACTTTGAATAAATCAAATATAAACGGTAATAACTATCCTTTCCTAGATTTAGATATTTCAGTTTAACACAGAAAACTCTACACTAAAATTTACAACAAAAGGTAAGATTTCTCTTTCCGTATTCTTAATTTTCCTTTTTTGGATGGTGATGTTCCTTTGGCACCATCTTACGGTGTTTATATATCCCAACTCGTTCGCTATGCCCGTGTCTGTAGTGACGTTTTGGATTTCAATGAGCGTAATCTATGTATTACTGGTAAATTATCAAGTCAGGGATTTCGTTACCACAAATTACTTAAACCCTCACTAAATTCTTCCATAGATACAAAGATTTGGTTTGTAAGTTTTGCTGAAGAAAACTTATTTCAAATCCTAATTTTACGGAGATGTTGTTTACCGAGCCCGGAAATTTAGATACGATCCGGGTAAACTAATCGATTCTTTAAATAAACTTATTCTAAAAGCTTACCAATTCAACACTGTAATTAGATCTTTAAATATTGTTTTTATTGGTATAAATATTGTTTTTGTTATCAGTAAATTAAAACCAAACTAATATTAATGTTATATACATATGCATATGCACATTCTGTCGATACCTATATTTTGGCATTGCACAAGGTCATGTTTTTCTCTGTCTGTAAATGACGTCTTTACACTAAATCCACTAAATACTGGATGTGTGCTGATTGATACCCTAATCTTAGATAAATCAATTTTTAAAAGTTGTGTTTAGCCTTGAACTAGCTGTTAGTAACTGCGAATACTCTCTGATCAAACTTTTGTGTTGTAGGGATGTAAAAATACCCTGCCACGTCCGGTCAGCGTTTTTGTTACCTGTTTTTCTGCTTTGTATCGATCTAATGAGTTACGCCCATTTCAACTGATTTTCATAGTTTGTTCATATGTTGTGCTGTTACACCACAGTCCCAGGTTAGGGGAGGGTATGGCGCCCGATAACATGTTTAAACCCGCCACATTCTGTATATGCCTGTCCAAAGTCAGGAGCCTGTAATTCAGTGCTTGTTGTTTATTGCTGTATATCATATTTGTATTTCGTTCAGTACTTTACTGTACTCGACTTTGGTCTAGACTATACATAATAAGTCTAATTGAGTACTTTTTGCGTTAGGTTCTAAAAAAAAAGTTCATTGAAATTCATGTTCCTAAATGGCAGGTCTTGATGAGTATATTTCAAATATATTTTTCACCAACCATTTTCACAAGCGTTTTGCCCTTTTGTAATAAGATTTTTAGTCAATTTTATTTTGATATTTCACCTCATTTTGATTTATTCTGAATCTTGCGTGCTGTTTACATATAAACCACCATTAGAAAAGAAAAGGTATGTTGAAAACAAGGAGGTTTATTTACACTAGGTTATGTTTTCCCTTGGATTAAGTTCACTAGCGGCCTAAATCCACTGCCACATATACATGTACATGTCTTGATATGCATTATATATTGACATTATGGTCCAAAGCATACGCCGGAGAAAAAGATGTATTGATGTACATTCTTTACTGACTTGTGAAGAAAAAAAGACGTATTAACTGTTTTTATAAGATTGAATGAACATGAGTACATATATTAAATAATGAAAAATAAGTTTAAATACTATTGTTTTATACTAAAACGCAACATAACGTCAGACCAAATGGAGCCATGGATACTTTGAATTATTTCTCTGTTTTCCAAGAGATTCTCTTTGCACGTAAAAGAACAGTTGTAAAATAATTTAGGGTCTTTGGAGTCCTTATATAAGACAACAATTAAAATCGTACCTTGAGACCTTTTTTCACACCCGGGATCAAATAAATACCAAAGTAATTAATAACATTATAATGTCATTGTTTTGTAAAAAAAATAATAACAGTTCAATAGAGAACGTTCGAGTTATGTCCTTCACCGGAAAAGTGTGTCAATTATGTGCCCCTTTATGGCGTCATTTACAAAATAGAGGGGATCGTCTGTATCCCTGCACTATCAAAGTGCATCAAGCGTTTTCTTGATCGTCATTATACAGGAGTAACTAGAAATAATGTTTGTTCCGTAGGTACTTAATCACAATTCCCTAATGACAGCAGTGCTGATTATCAATTATAAGAATTTAATTTGCCGAATAATTCGTTCAATACAGCATTATATCTTTTCAACCGATTGCTCAACATGAGGAAGGAAGTGACGATGCCCTAAATGCACGAATGATGTTCACTAAAACCAACGTTTTTGCCGAAAATGCAACGAACTCTAAAGTGGTCTATTACTTTTGTGCTAAAAGTTTATCATATAAGATAAAATGTGAACATGCTGGTTTGAGGCTTTTAACATGCACTGTTGAGCATTGAAACATTGGTAGAAGCACTGTGTTTTGACGTTTTAAATTTCATCTGAATATTTATTAATTAATACATATATGTTTCAAGGACATCTGTAACTTGAATGTATCTCAAATTAGGTTTATCGTAATTACTATGTCATGTATTTCGTAAAACATAGTGTGTGTGTGTGTGGTTTGTTTACTTGGTGAATTCCGATTCATAACTTGTTGTTGTTTATTGCTTTTAACTTTACATTTGTTCTCTTTGAAAATTCTATGTTTGTCAAAATAAAAAAAAAAAAAAAAAAAAAAAAATTAATACATCGGGAGCATCTAATCAATAGGTCACCTAACAGTGTGTACCAACCAAATGTATATCAATGTTTACATTCATTTATAGGTTTGTAAGAAGAACTATATATTGCCTTTTGCGTTAAACCAAGGGGCATTGTTGTATTAATTAGTTATAGAAGAGTGACATTTACCAAAGAATGTGGAGGTGAACAACAATAGGTCACCATATAGCCATTAACAATGGGCAAATCTCAACTTATAGAAAGCTATAAAAGGTTTGATATGACAAAATGTGAAACAATACAAAAGAAAAAACCAACGATTTGAACGAAAAATATAAATAGAAACTAACAGATAGGAACCTTCTTAATTGCGACCTGTTGATTCGGGACTGGTACATTAAGAATGTGGCGGGTTTAATAATGTCTATAAACCCACACCCCACTCTCCAAACGTAGCCATTGTACCATTACTAACTGCAAAAATCCAAGGAAAGGGCTTGATTCATGATATCTACACAAGTCATAAAAACTGTAAAAAAGATAACCAACACATTATTCGGATTTCATAGTACTGTCAGTTACTGAAAAGGAGGTGTAAGATACCAATGGGGGCAATCAAATGCAGCAATCGAAGAGAAATCGACAAAAGCATAGCCATAATAAAAACACTCCAAAAAACCACGAAGAAATAAACAGTTTACAAAATACTACATAGAAAAAATTGAGCAACATGAACGCAATTAAAAACTGGGGTGATCGCAAATGCTTTTGAATGTTAAGACGATCTTGCTCCAGAATTTTAAACTGTCCAGTTGCTGAAGGTAAAATACTTATTCGGTGATAAGTCTTGTTAGGTTATATCACATGTGAGGGAAAAAGGAGGGCATTGTGTTTAAAAGAAATTGGAAGCTATCCGTCGTAATCCGTTTTTTTCCAAAGTTTGACTTTATATGATTTTCTACCCGAGGAATAGATTATCTTACCTGTATTTGGCAAAACCATTCGGACTTGTGGGTCATTAATGCTCTTCAACTTCGTACTTTATTTGGCCTTTTTAAAATTATTTGATTCACTGATGAGTCTTTTGTAGAAATAACTCGCGTTTGGCGTACAAAATTTTAGTCCTGGTATTTGTGATGAGTTTATATACTATAATTGAGGGTATCATCAGCCCAGTAGTCCGCACTTCTGTGTATCATTGATATGGTCATAATTATACATTAACTGTTTACAAAACTTACTAAATACTAAGGATGTTCAAACCGTGGAATATATTACCTTACCTGCATTTGGCAAAACCTTTCGCAATTTTAGGTATCAATGCTCTTTAAATTCATACTTTATTTGGCCTTTTCAAAATTATTTGATTCAAATGTCACTTATAAGTCTTTTGTAGATGCCTTTTGATTGAGTTAAGCCATTTCAACTGATATTTTATAGTGTGTCTTTCTATGTTGTGATGTTACACTATTGTTTCAGGTTAGGGTGAAGAATGGCGCCTATTAAAACGTTGAAATCCGCTGCATTTGTTTGCACCTGTCTTAAGTCAGGAACCTGATGTTCAGTGGTTGTCATTTGTTGATGTGGTTCATAAGTGTTTCTCGTTTCTCGTTTTTATATAGATTAGACGGTTGGTTTTCCTGTTTGAATGGTTTTACAATAGTAATTTCTGAGGCCATTTATAGCTTGCTGTTCGGTGTGAGACAAGGCTTCGTGTTGAAGGCCGTACTTTGACCTATAATGGTTTACTTTTACAAATTGTGACTTGGATGGAGAGTTGTCTCATTGGCACTCATACCACATCTTCTTATATCTAAATACCGCGCGTTTGGCGTACACAATTTTAAGCCTGGTA
This sequence comes from Mytilus coruscus, assembly GCA_017311375.1. Taxonomy (NCBI): domain Eukaryota; kingdom Metazoa; phylum Mollusca; class Bivalvia; order Mytilida; family Mytilidae; genus Mytilus; species Mytilus coruscus. The sequence goes on from CM029598.1 coordinate 20,805,648, forward strand.
TTTGCGATGAGTTTATTTATAACCGCTAGGCCGATGTCACTGCTGGTGGAGGTTTCCTCCCTGAGTGTATCACCAGCCCAGTAGTCCGCACTTCTGTGTTAACATGATTTATCATTGATAATTATGTTCATAATTATACATTAACTGTATACAAAACTTACTAAATACATGTACTAAAGATGTTCAACCTGAGGAATATATTACCTTATCTGTATTTGGCAAAACCTTTCGGAATTGTGGGTCATCAATGTACTTCACCACTAAGAACACTTCATAAATAAAATAGCTTTCTTGTAGGCAACAAAACTCTATCAAGAGAATCATAACAGAAGTTTTTGACAAATTTCAACTTTTAATTAAACCATGTTTGACCAGATTAAAACATCAATCTGTACATATCCATCAGAGTTAGCGTGAAAACATCAAAACGGTCCTTGGACATGTTGGAAGCGTTACTTTGTGCAATGCCAAAATAAAAGGGTACACCTGATAAAGGATCATTAGTGTTCGTAGCTGTAAAGCAAAGCATATATGTTACAGGCAGTTTCTCCTTTTTATGAACATTTTTAGATGCCTGAATTTTAGACAATTTATAAACTCCAAAACTTAACAAACCTTATAATGGTTTACTTTTATAAATTTTGACTCGGATGGAGAGTTGTCTCATTGGCATTCATACCACATCTTCTTATATCTACTTATAATTCCGTTTCAGTTTGTAATATGACTAAAAATATTAAACAAAATTCCACAAATTGCCTGTAAGTTTTGCAATGGATTGATCATGATGAAGTTCGGATTCTACAGTGGCTAGACAATATTTTGAAAAGGCAAAACGTTGCCTTTAAGTAAGTTATCAAGTTTAACGTCCCAATTAGGAAGGATGCAACGTTTATAATCCTGCAAAGCCAAGCGGATTCCCCTCTTTATTATGTATGGTAATCGGGGTGTACATTTAAAACAATAGAGCTATAGAATAGTTTGTCAAAATGAACATTAAAGCATTCTTTTTTAAAAGATATGATTAGAATTGGATGTGCAGAACTCTCAGATTCTTCTAAGGATTATGAACTAAAAAACACCTTTTTTTGTCATTTCTTGAAGCATAAAAAAAAAACAAATTGGTCAATTAACTGTATATTCGAATTTCTTTATATAAATCAATTATCTGAATTCTCTCCCTTGATATAACATAGTTTTAAAATTTTCAAACGATGAAATTATATCGTTTACTAAAACTTTTATTTATATGTCCTGTATAATCCTTACACAATTGACAACGTCGCAAAACCTGTAGCTTGGGGAAAATATCTACCATGGTCAACATGTTTCATTATAATTTTCGTTTCATTTCAAAACAGCGTTTCGAAAATGAATTCTATTTCTGAATCAAATTAAAGTAAATATCTAGATCGGTCATTTGCAGGCAAAAATCAATATATATTCCGATCTACCTAATATTATTAATTCAAATTAATTGTTTCACATTTTGTTATCAATAGTTTTTAAAGTTAAATGCATAAAACCAGTCTTAAGGAAAATAATGAGCTTTCATTGATACAAAAACTCGGTTTGGAAGCTTGTCTGTACCCGTATAAAATTTATTACAAACGGGATAGCACATCCTAAGTTACACAGTAATGTTGTTTACCGAGTTCGAAAATTTAAATATAATCAGGGTCACTTATCGATTCTTTAAATTGTTATATATTTTTTTAATTTTCTTTGAACTGGTTTTCGATAACTGCGAGTAACAACGTATCTGTGTGGTATGGGAGTCTAAAATAAAATGATATAATTTGTTCATACTTTGCCAAAACGCAGTATCTATTGATATATGTTCAAAATATAATAAAAAGATAGGTCACCATGCATTTTTCAAGCTACAGGTTGTGACAAAATGACACATTTTGTATGGATTATACAGGAAAAAACACCATTTTGTGATTAGAAACTAAACAAAATGATAGAATTGTAAAATAAATTAGGAAAAGGTAGCTTTCAGACAATGCTTTGAGAATATCAAAAGAAAAGATAGGGTCACCGTACGTTATTTCCGGCTAAAATACAAAATAGGAAAATTCCATGTAGATTCCTTCAGAAAATGCACTGTTTTAGAGTTACCTCCCTGAAAATGCCAATTTAAAACATTTAAAACAACCAAAAATAATCTACACTTGTAAAAATATTAATATTTATAAGTTATATTCTTATAAATTGGTTCTTTTAAATGAAAATTCACATTAAATATCTGCATTCCTGCATCAAATTTTGCTAACTTGATAGAAAATCTGGACCTTAGGTTCTCTGTTTTTAACAATCCAAGATGGCGGAAGACACCCATACCACCTTAAGTCATTTTCAAATGAAGGATAGGAATATGTTAGGTAAGGTAATGCATCGGGAGCCCAAGAATTATAACCTCACAACTTAAGGATATTGCAGTTAATACATCATGTAATGCTAACAAGAGAAAATATGGTTCTAGGCCTGGGGATCGTTTTGGATGGACTATGATAGAATTACGGGATGGGATTGAAAACCTTTGGGATAGAGTTTATATCATTGACGTTGGTGTATGTGTAGTAATATATATTATGATGAGTGGTTAAGTCATATGGAGCTAAAGAACATAAAAAAGACGGAGCAAACATTTTTCTATGAAGTTAAATAATTTATTTCTTTTTTCAAGATTGTCATCTTTAAACGGATACTGTTATATTTGTCATCATTGTCAATGCTTACCTGCTGTCGTTAATTAAACGCTATACGACAATTTGAAGTTTGAAAGAATGCATTCTGCTGTCAGCACTGGTCAACAAATAATAATTTAATAAATAACAGTTATAATGAATTAATTGAAAGTGTTTATTTACTTTACCTTAAAAAGAAAGATGATAAGATAAAATTGTAAGGTTTAAAAGGTCTGTACGCGTTTTCTTAAGAATAACATCAAATTTGAATTGCTTATTACGTGTATATGAATATATAATAAAAGATGGATAGAAATATAAATAAAACTTCCGAACGATTGATATGAAAGTAAAAGCCCTGACAAGGAATCGTATGTTCTTCAGCAACCTACAGGTTCCAATGCAATTTCTAAATCAGCCCCAGTCTAAATAAAGGCAACAGTAGTATACCGCTTTTCAATAGTCGTAAATCGATAAAGCGAAAACAAATCCGGGTTACAAACTAAAACCGAAGGAAACACATCAACTATAACATGTTTAAGAGGAAAACAACGGAACAAAAGAAACACTGAACTGCAACAAAAACAAACGCCAACATACATAGAAACGGACTATTTTTATTAGTTGTTAGTGGCTTTGAACTAGCTGTCAGATAACTGCGAGTACTCTCAGATCTGTTCCTAGTGTCTTTTGTTGTTGGGATGTACAAGTACCCTGCCACGTCCACTGTATTTTGTCCATCTGATGAAGCCTTTTCAACTGATTTTTATATTTCGTTCTTATGTTGTACTGTTATATCACTGTCCCAGGTTAGGGGAGGTTGGGATCCCGCTAACATGTTTAACCCCGCCACATTATGTATGTATGTGCCTGTCCCAAGTCAGGAGCCTGTAATTCAGTGGTTGTCGTTTGTTTATGTGTTACATATTTGTTTTCGTTCATTTTGTACATAAATAAGGCCGTTAGTTTTCTCGGTTGAATTGTTTTACATTGTCATTTCAGGGCCTTTTATAGCTGACTATGCGGTATGGGCTTTGCTCATTGTTGAAGGCCGTACGGTGACCTATAGTTGTTAATTTCTGTGTCATTTTGGTCTCTTGTGGACAGTTGTCTCATTGGCAATCATACCACATCTTCTTTTTATATTTGATAACAAAGGCGACACAAAACTGGTTCCTGTCAATAAGTAACCGTTGTAAAAGTAATCCTTGGTCTTTATAGGATTTGTTTTTATATATTTGAAATGAAAATGTGACATTTGTCTTCAAAGTACATTAAAAAATATCTGCATAGTTTAAGAGAGGATGCTTAGTCGGCTGTCATAGTTTTGTCTATGCGATCGATCAATATGAATATATGGCACACGAATTAAAAGTTGTTCTTAATTACTTTCAAAGTGAACCTGGACACAGGAAATAAGCGAAAGAGTGTATTAAAATATAAAACCGAACGAAATAACGAATTAGTTTTAATGTATCGCTGATGAGAAAAACAAATTTATCCCAATTAATATGTCGAGTTTTGTGTTTCTATTGTAATGGTGTATGATACAATAGGAATGTACGATATATGTATATCTAGTTTACTTCATTGAGAGAGTTTCTCAAAACTAGGTTTTTCAGAATGAGCCAACAACCATAGTACAGCAGCCATTGCATGGTATCCATGCATCCTCGCCATGCAATTGCAAATCCAAAGTCATTTGCAAGTATGACGGAAAGGAAAATGAACAAAACATTTGAGTTAAAAATAAGGAAGCGTAGCATGATTATCAATGAAACAAATTTCCACGGAAACCAGAATATCAGGAAATAACAAGTATAGTTCATCATTCGGTTTCAATAATAAGTAAAGCCCATACCGCATAGTAAGCTTTAAAAGGTTCTGAATGACAAACTGAGAAATAATTCATCGTTAAACCAACGGCCTGATTTATGCTAAAAAATAAATGAGCAAAACAGTCATTTAACATTCAGCAACCAATGACAACCACCGAATTACATGCTACTAAAATAAGACAGTACATGAAAAAAATGAGTTGTGGTTAAATATTTTAAATGTATCTCAAGCATCAAAACATGACAACTTACAAAGCTCAATCTAAATTTAAAACTGATAAATCGATTCATTAAACCGATTAATTGTAAATTAAATGTTCTCTTGAGAAAACTTTAAGGAAGAGATTTGCAACAGTAAGCTGTAGGATGCAGGGTCAATGATATATTTTAGTCGATGAGATAGACGAATCTTAGCAAATGTTATGACAGCGATAATCCGTTCTTTATTGCTTTCAAATGTAAAACGGTAAAGTGGGAATATGAGTAAACATTTGTTTAATACAAACAAAGCACAGACAAATCAAACACTAATACTTTATACACATTGTCACCATTCCAATGAGTCAGACTATAAGTTAGAACTTGAATTAATTAGGAAGTACGAGATTATAGCTACTTAGCGATACAAAACTATAAAATTTGATCAGTTTGAACACTTGGAAAATTGTCCTGCAATACTCAAAAGTACATACCTACTGCTCAAGTAAAATTTATACAAAATATTCATTTAAAATTGAATAAACATTAAATATTCAAAAGTATTCTTAATTGAATTATATTACTAACTAACATTTCAGTTTTGCAATCCCAATCAAATTGTTAAAATAAAACACAATCTTAAAATTTGTGTTTTAATATGAATATTTAAATTATACAAGCTAAGTGTAGACGTAGACATAAATAAATGCATGAAAGGCAGTAGTTTACGTATCGGGATATTCAACAAAGGAATCTCTTGCATTCGAGTGCGGATGGCGAATGGTATGAAGTTTTGGTTTCTTTAACTTAACCCATTGTTCAGAGCACAATTCGATGTGACACTTTTGTTACAATCAGCCCTTTTATCAATGTACTCTCATTTCCAAAAAAAAAAATCTTGTGTTATGCATTAACAACAACAAACTGAAAAGCCTAACCTTGCGATCATAAAGTTTTCGAGTATAATTATCGTACATAGACTCAGAATTCAACCAATCAAAATACTGGATTTAGTGATTCGAGCATAAGTTTGTACCCCAAGTACTGAGTACAGTTTTAAGACCAAGATCCTTGGCATCTAAAATAAATTTTACACGTTTTGTAAGTTATTACATTAAAATACTACGTGCCTGAACGACACAAATATAGTGTTATTGCATTTCTGTATAGCTAGTGATGTTTAGATATGGAAAAACATTTTCCAAGCTGAATGTTAGCTTGTCTGAAGATGCCGAGTTTAATTTGAAATACTCATGATTTTGTGTCTATAAGAAAGTTCTTGATTAGTCAGTTTAGTTATTTGGTTTCAGAGCTTTATTTCATGAAACGCTCCAGCGTCATAATTGGGATTGCCGGGTTTTCCTTATATCATCGCCAAGTTATTAGCCTTATCGAATACTCTCCCACCCAGGTTAATAAATTAGTTCGAATACCTTAGCAGTCTAGATGAATTGAATTCGGATATTATGGTTGAACATGGTAAATACAGCTGTTTCACAAACCATACCTCTTTAGGGAGATATAGAATATTCATAAATACGTTGTTCTGTTTACCTACTGGTTCCCAGCTATAATCTCTACGTTTCATCTCATGGAGACACAACTTGAGAATTTTACTGGAATAAATACACATAGATAGGTATCAAAATGAATTCTTGGGAAGACCCCAAGTGGAAGGAGGGTAGCAGAGAATTGTAATAGAATTTTAAACTCTTAGAAGTTCGAGTCATATAAATGTTAAAAATATGCCGCAAAGTCCTGTTTTGATTTTCCAAAAATAGTAGTGCATATGAAATTTCAAATCTTTGATATAATTTTTACGGAAATTCAAAGTAAAAGTGGCACAGTTGTAGCTGTAAGAGGAGTTCCTATGTGAGCTTGCATTGTCTATATTTACAGAAATGCAACCTATAATGATATAAATACAAAGAATATGTTGCAATTGAATGTTATTGATTCATTGATAACATTATTGTTTTTTTGTTTGTTACAGATATATAAACGGATGGCAACATATCAGTTCTTATTTCTCATTTCATGTTTGACATTTCATATTTCCAACTTGACATTTCTCAGTTCAACTTGTCATTTCTCAGTTCCAACTTTGAACTGATAAATATCAACTTGGAACTTAGAAATGTAAACTTGGAATTAAGAATTGTCAACTTGTAACTAAGAAATGCCAACTTGGAAACGAGAAGAGTCAAATCAGAAATGCATGAAAAATTTAAACAACTGAATGTCCCTACCGGTCTTTCGTTAAAGACACTTATTGAAGCGGAAACATTTTAAATAGCCTTTCCTCCAACTAGCGAGACTGTGTGCGTTCAGATGACCAGTATATCTGCATTACATTCATCACCAATAATTAAAATCAAAAGTCATATTAAGTAGCAGAAAGGAGACATGACAGAACTGGTAATAATGTATGATTCTGACAGTGCACATGTGGTATCTATGACTAGTTTAACAGGTAACTAGCATATTTAGAAAACTGAGACACATTAAAAGCAACCACTTAATGATGCACATGTCGATGGTATAATCCATAGCGTTAATTGTATAGCAAAAACTCGTTATATCGTTTGAGTCAGATAGTGTTTTTTTTTTCTCAATTAACATGGTATGGATAGTTAGCATGCGTTGTATGCTGAAACCAGCTCTGAAACCGCCATTACAAAAGATAAGTACGTCCTTTTACCGTATCTAGTACTTTTCTATTCTGCACATTTGAACAGTTTAAATATTTTATCTGTATTTTTTTTATAAAGACAACACCTTATCTTTTATTGAATTTATTTTTATTTATTATTTTTATCGGAAAAAATATAAAGCTTTTAAGTAAAATCAATATGTAAATGTTCAATTTAATATTCTTTATAAACATCATGCTTGTTCTCGATGATACATGAATTGAAAAAAACATCCTTAGAAATTACGTGCGGATTGATAAATAGTTCAATGTAATATGAAAAAATTGGATTTAAGTAAAAGCAGATATATACTACTAGTATCATGTAATTGGAAATAACCTACGCTCCATGAAGTCTTAAAATTTACACAAGGATTGGTTCTGCACACAAAATTAAATTAAAACCTTTTTTTCAAACAGAATAGTATATTTAGTTTTGAAAGACATTTTAGGACTTTGTAAAACAATAATATTCTATTTATATCGCAATCTGTTAAAACAAATTAATCATGAAAAAAATGAGTTGTGGTTAAATATTTTAAATGTATCTCAAGCATTAAAACATGACAACTTACAAAGCTCAATCTAAATTTAAAACTGATGAATCGATTCATTAAACCGATTAATTGTAAATTAAATGTTTGTCTTGAGAAAACTTTAAGGAAGAGATTTGCAACAGTAAGCTGTAGGATGCAGGGTCAATGATATATTTTAGTCGATGAGATAGACGAATCTTAGCAAATGTTATGACAGCGATAATCCGTTCTTTATTGCTTTCAAATGTAAAACGGTAAAGTGGGAATATGAGTAAACATTTGTTTAATACAAACAAAGCAGACAAATCAAACACTAATACTTTATACACATTGTCACCATTCCAATGAGTCAGACTATAAGTTAGAACTTGAATTAATTAGGAAGTACGAGACTATAGCTACTTAGCGATACAAAACTATAAAATTTGATCAGTTTGAACACTTGGAAAATTGTCCTGCAATACTCAAAAGTACATACCTACTGCTCAAGTAAAATTTATACAAAATATTCATTTAAAATTGAATAAACATTAAATATTCAAAAGTATTCTTAATTGAATTATATTACTAACTAACATTTCAGTTTTGCAATCCCAATCAAATTGTTAAAATAAAAACACAATCTTAAAATTTGTGTTTTAATATGAATATTTAAATTATACAAGCTAAGTGTAGACGTAGACATAAATAAATGCATGAAAGGCAGTAGTTTACGTATCGGGATATTCAACAAAGGAATCTCTTGCATTCGAGTGCGGATGGCGAATGGTATGAAGTTTTGGTTTCTTTAACTTAACCCATTGTTCAGAGCACAATTCGATGTGACACTTTTGTTACAATCAGCCCTTTTATCAATGTACTCTCATTTCCAAAAAAAATAATCTTGTGTTATGCATTAACAACAACAAACTGAAAAGCCTAACCTTGCGATCATAAAGTTTTCGAGTATAATTATCGTACATAGACTCAGAATTCAACCAATCAAAATACTGGATTTAGTGATTCGAGCATAAGTTTGTACCCCAAGTACTGAGTACAGTTTTAAGACCAAGATCCTTGGCATCTAAAATAAATTTTACACGTTTTGTAAGTTATTACATTAAAATACTACGTGCCTGAACGACACAAATATAGTGTTATTGCATTTCTGTATAGCTAGTGATGTTTAGATATGGAAAAACATTTTCCAAGCTGAATGTTAGCTTGTCTGAAGATGCCGAGTTTAATTTGAAATACTCATGATTTTGTGTCTATAAGAAAGTTCTTGATTAGTCAGTTTAGTTATTTGGTTTCAGAGCTTTATTTCATGAAACGCTCCAGCGTCATAATTGGGATTGCCGGGTTTTCCTTATATCATCGCCAAGTTATTAGCCTTATCGAATACTCTCCCACCCAGGTTAATAAATTAGTTCGAATACCTTAGCAGTCTAGATGAATTGAATTCGGATATTATGGTTGAACATGGTAAATACAGCTGTTTCACAAACCATACCTCTTTAGGGAGATATAGAATATTCATAAATACGTTGTTCTGTTTACCTACTGGTTCCCAGCTATAATCTCTACGTTTCATCTCATGGAGACACAACTTGAGAATTTTACTGGAATAAATACACATAGATAGGTATCAAAATGAATTCTTGGGAAGACCCCAAGTGGAAGGAGGGTAGCAGAAATTGTAATAGAATTTTAAACTCTTAGAAGTTCGAGTCATATAAATGTTAAAAATATGCCGCAAAGTCCTGTTTTGATTTTCCAAAAATAGTAGTGCATATGAAATTTCAAATCTTTGATATAATTTTTACGGAAATTCAAAGTAAAAGTGGCACAGTTGTAGCTGTAAGAGGAGTTCCTATGTGAGCTTGCATTGTCTATATTTACAGAAATGCAACCTATAATGATATAAATACAAAGAATATGTTGCAATTGAATGTTATTGATTCATTGATAACATTATTGTTTTTTTGTTTGTTACAGATATATAAACGGATGGCAACATATCAGTTCTTATTTCTCATTTCATGTTTGACATTTCATATTTCCAACTTGACATTTCTCAGTTCAACTTGTCATTTCTCAGTTCCAACTTTGAACTGATAAATATCAACTTGGAACTTAGAAATGTAAACTTGGAATTAAGAATTGTCAACTTGTAACTAAGAAATGCCAACTTGGAAACGAGAAGAGTCAAATCAGAAATGCATGAAAAATTTAAACAACTGAATGTCCCTACCGGTCTTTCGTTAAAGACACTTATTGAAGCGGAAACATTTTAAATAGCCTTTCCTCCAACTAGCGAGACTGTGTGCGTTCAGATGACCAGTATATCTGCATTACATTCATCACCAATAATTAAAATCAAAAGTCATATTAAGTAGCAGAAAGGAGACATGACAGAACTGGTAATAATGTATGATTCTGACAGTGCACATGTGGTATCTATGACTAGTTTAACAGGTAACTAGCATATTTAGAAAAACTGAGACACATTAAAAGCAACCACTTAATGATGCACATGTCGATGGTATAATCCATAGCGTTAATTGTATAGCAAAAACTCGTTATATCGTTTGAGTCAGATAGTGTTTTTTTTCTCAATTAACATGGTATGGATAGTTAGCATGCGTTGTATGCTGAAACTAGCTCTGAAACCGCCATTACAAAAGATAAGTACGTCCTTTTACCGTATCTAATACTTTTCTATTCTGCACATTTGAACAGTTTAAATATTTTATCTGTATTTTTTTTATAAAGACAACACCTTATCTTTTATTGAATTTATTTTTATTTATTATTTTTATCGGAAAAAATATAAAGCTTTTAAGTAAAATCAATATGTAAATGTTCAATTTAATATTCTTTATAAACATCATGCTTGTTCTCGATGATACATGAATTGAAAAAAACATCCTTAGAAATTACGTGCGGATTGATAAATAGTTCAATGTAATATGAAAAAATTGGATTTAAGTGGATGCAGGGTCAATGATATATTTTAGTCGATGAGATAGACGAATCTTAGCAAATGTTATGACAGCGATAATCCGTTCTTTATTGCTTTCAAATGTAAAACGGTAAAGTGGGAATATGAGTAAACATTTGTTTAATACAAACAAAGCACAGACAAATCAAACACTAATACTTTATACACATTGTCACCATTCCAATGAGTCAGACTATAAGTTAGAACTTGAATTAATTAGGAAGTACGAGATTATAGCTACTTAGCGATACAAAACTATAAAATTTGATCAGTTTGAACACTTGGAAAATTGTCCTGCAATACTCAAAAGTACATACCTACTGCTCAAGTAAAATTTATACAAAATATTCATTTAAAATTGAATAAACATTAAATATTCAAAAGTATTCTTAATTGAATTATATTACTAACTAACATTTCAGTTTTGCAATCCCAATCAAATTGTTAAAATAAAACACAATCTTAAAATTTGTGTTTTAATATGAATATTTAAATTATACAAGCTAAGTGTAGACGTAGACATAAATAAATGCATGAAAGGCAGTAGTTTACGTATCGGGATATTCAACAAAGGAATCTCTTGCATTCGAGTGCGGATGGCGAATGGTATGAAGTTTTGGTTTCTTTAACTTAACCCATTGTTCAGAGCACAATTCGATGTGACACTTTTGTTACAATCAGCCCTTTATCAATGTACTCTCATTTCCAAAAAAAAAAATCTTGTGTTATGCATTAACAACAACAAACTGAAAAGCCTAACCTTGCGATCATAAAGTTTTCGAGTATAATTATCGTACATAGACTCAGAATTCAACCAATCAAAATACTGGATTTAGTGATTCGAGCATAAGTTTGTACCCCAAGTACTGAGTACAGTTTTAAGACCAAGATCCTTGGCATCTAAAATAAATTTTACACGTTTTGTAAGTTATTACATTAAAATACTACGTGCCTGAACGACACAAATATAGTGTTATTGCATTTCTGTATAGCTAGTGATGTTTAGATATGGAAAAACATTTTCCAAGCTGAATGTTAGCTTGTCTGAAGATGCCGAGTTTAATTTGAAATACTCATGATTTTGTGTCTATAAGAAAGTTCTTGATTAGTCAGTTTAGTTATTTGGTTTCAGAGCTTTATTTCATGAAACGCTCCAGCGTCATAATTGGGATTGCCGGGTTTTCCTTATATCATCGCCAAGTTATTAGCCTTATCGAATACTCTCCCACCCAGGTTAATAAATTAGTTCGAATACCTTAGCAGTCTAGATGAATTGAATTCGGATATTATGGTTGAACATGGTAAATACAGCTGTTTCACAAACCATACCTCTTTAGGGAGATATAGAATATTCATAAATACGTTGTTCTGTTTACCTACTGGTTCCCAGCTATAATCTCTACGTTTCATCTCATGGAGACACAACTTGAGAATTTTACTGGAATAAATACACATAGATAGGTATCAAAATGAATTCTTGGGAAGACCCCAAGTGGAAGGAGGGTAGCAGAGAATTGTAATAGAATTTTAAACTCTTAGAAGTTCGAGTCATATAAATGTTAAAAATATGCCGCAAAGTCCTGTTTTGATTTTCCAAAAATAGTAGTGCATATGAAATTTCAAATCTTTGATATAATTTTTACGGAAATTCAAAGTAAAAGTGGCACAGTTGTAGCTGTAAGAGGAGTTCCTATGTGAGCTTGCATTGTCTATATTTACAGAAATGCAACCTATAATGATATAAATACAAAGAATATGTTGCAATTGAATGTTATTGATTCATTGATAACATTATTGTTTTTGTTTGTTACAGATATATAAACGGATGGCAACATATCAGTTCTTATTTCTCATTTCATGTTTGACATTTCATATTTCCAACTTGACATTTCTCAGTTCCAACTTGTCATTTCTCAGTTCCAACTTTGAACTGATAAATATCAACTTGGAACTTAGAAATGTAAACTTGGAATTAAGAATTGTCAACTTGTAACTAAGAAATGCCAACTTGGAAACGAGAAGAGTCAAATCAGAAATGCATGAAAAATTTAAACAACTGAATGTCCCTACCGGTCTTTCGTTAAAGACACTTATTGAAGCGGAAACATTTTAAATAGCCTTTCCTCCAACTAGCGAGACTGTGTGCGTTCAGATGACCAGTATATCTGCATTACATTCATCACCAATAATTAAAATCAAAAGTCATATTAAGTAGCAGAAAGGAGACATGACAGAACTGGTAATAATGTATGATTCTGACAGTGCACATGTGGTATCTATGACTAGTTTAACAGGTAACTAGCATATTTAGAAAACTGAGACACATTAAAAGCAACCACTTAATGATGCACATGTCGATGGTATAATCCATAGCGTTAATTGTATAGCAAAACTCGTTATATCGTTTGAGTCAGATAGTGTTTTTTTTTTCTCAATTAACATGGTATGGATAGTTAGCATGCGTTGTATGCTGAAACTAGCTCTGAAACCGCCATTACAAAAGATAAGTACGTCCTTTTACCGTATCTAGTACTTTTCTATTCTGCACATTTGAACAGTTTAAATATTTTATCTGTATTTTTTTATAAAGACAACACCTTATCTTTTATTGAATTTATTTTTATTTATTATTTTTATCGGAAAAAATATAAAGCTTTTAAGTAAAATCAATATGTAAATGTTCAATTTAATATTCTTTATAAACATCATGCTTGTTCTCGATGATACATGAATTGAAAAAAACATCCTTAGAAATTACGTGCGGATTGATAAATAGTTCAATGTAATATGAAAAAATTGGATTTAAGTAAAAGCAGATATATACTACTAGTATCATGTAATTGGAAATAACCTACGCTCCATGAAGTCTTAAAATTTACACAAGGATTGGTTCTGCACACAAAATTAAATTAAAACCTTTTTTTCAAACAGAATAGTATATTTAGTTTTGAAAGACATTTTAGGACTTTGTAAAACAATAATATTCTATTTATATCGCAATCTGTTAAAACAAATTAATGTTACTTCCCTTTCGACAGTACAAAATGAGCAGAAGAGAAACAGAGTATAATCAGATGTGGGTAAAACGCAAATTAAGCAATAACCCAGCAACACAAATCAAAATGGTAAGAAACATCAAAGACGTCTAGTGGTCAAACTATAGTCTGACCAGAACAAGAAATCATCAGTGGTTGATAAGTTTGAATCTATTAGGACCACAACAGGATTGTCAATATTCTTCCTTTAAAAATGATGTCATTGTACTATGCTATGACGAGTTTATCCTTTCCATAGTTATAATGACAAACAATGGAATTCGAAAATAAATCTAAATTATTTCTATTGTAAGTTATTGTTCTCAGAGTAAAGATTTGATGCAGACATTACTATGTATTCATATATGGTGTTATTTAATTGGCGTTAATTAAATAGTTAGGTTCATAATTATGACCAAACTTTGAAATAATCCTTTAAGGGGATGAATATGACATGAAATTGAAGGAAATGCTAGCTTCTTTTCATTCTACCTGATAAGCAAGCTCCCGTATTAAGTCATGAAAAGTATTTCGTCTGTTGCTCTCTGTTATTATTGTTCACTTTAGCTTATATTTTCAATATGTTTGATAGTCAATACATCATCGGTTTTAAGATAAAGATACCCTAGTTTAATTTGAAATCATTATGATAAAATTAAGGTCTTGCATATCTTAATTAGAATGATGAACTCATCAAAGAAGATATTTTACACCTGACGCGCGTTTCTACTACAAAACACTCATCAATGACGCTCGAATTAAAAAAGTAAAAAAGGTCAAATAAAGTACGTATTTGAGAACCATTGAGGACCGAAAATTCCGAAAGGTTTTGCCAAATACAGCTAATATGTAATAAACAAAAATCAGAAAATAAAGCCGAATTTTTATTACAAAACACTGCACAGAAGTTACTGAGCAACAGGAAATCCTCCAAAAAAAGGGTGGGGTCTCAAATGGTCTGGGAGGGTTAGTAGATCCTCTAACATTAGTTGGAATCCGCGTTTTGCCCATGGTCACTAAAAATTTGATGAGAGATATTTAAAAGAGAAATGGACAAATCGAGAACTAATTATGAGTTTTAATTTACCCCAGTTTTCAACTGATATATTGTCGACCACTAAATTCTACATGATTATGCTCACTGCAAATATATGGAATTAAAGATGCGCATACCAAAATGATCCACTGTATTAATGCATGGCGATTAATTTATTCTCTATTCTTTACAGCACTGGGTTGATACTGTGGGTGGACTTTCAATCCCCGAGGGTATCAGCAGCCTCGGTTTTGACATAATTTACAACAAACTTTTCTAAAATGTCTATTTATCAGTATAGAAATTATTGAGAAACTATGGTTACAAATCCCTCAAGCAAAGTTAACCTTAGATGGATTCGGTTAGTATTTTAGGTCCTTGTTGGTCATATAGCTCTTCAACTGTTTTGGTTCTTAAACATTCTTCAAATATTCTACTTTGATCGTTCTTGGTGAAGTGAAGGTAAATCCAGAAAAGCGCTTCGGACGCATGAAATCTATAAAGTGTTGTTTTCATTTTTTTACTATTCAAGGTAATGTAAATGTCATTTCTGCGTCTGTCGTTTGGCAAATATAAATTTATTTGGTGGATTTGGTGAATGGAGGTTGCTATTGTAGATACAACATATGAAACATCTGTATGTATATAAAAGCGAAAGATAACACATGAATCTGTAGTATAAAGTATTTTATATGATAAGTAATCCGTCCCTTAAAACACTTTCACCAAATATACATGTAGCTTGGTAAACGAAAAGATGCTTCATCATCCTTTAAAACATACACGTTTTGATAGAAAACAAAACTTGTGCAACATTTTAAAAAATAATTAGAATTTTATTTTTCTATAAGAATAACAAAAGTATCAATTTTTAGTTTCTTTATTATCAAAATTGTCAAATAACGGGTATTCAATCATATACTACCTTCTCTGTGGTGACAATATATAACTGTCATGAAGGAAGGTGTTCACTACTTTGATTTGTGTCTTCGTGATGGATACATATTTGAACATCAGTAAACTACGGTTGACTTTAGCTTTGGGATCACAACAATATCGTCCCTTCGGCTTACATTTTCCGTTTAGAAGTATTCGTTTCAATGTTTAGGTCACTAGTTAATAAACTTGTCACGGTGCTATCGTGAGGGTTACACATTTTAATTCGTCAACAATGATGTCCTGCAACACGTAGTTGTAGTCAAAAATGTTTTGCTTGTAATAAATGTTAAAGAGATTATAAGGTATGTTTTACTTTTGCACGTTGCCATAATTTCATGGTATCAAATCGTTAGTAGGCAATGGTAAGCCTCTTTGACATTTCTTGTACTGATATAAAGGGATTTGTAACAAAATGTTTCCAGACAAAATTTGTGCAAACTGTTACGTTTCGAAAAGGAGAGTGAACATAGTTTTGTGTGGATGAGATTTATATAAAATGCCTTCGGTTAGATATACAACATCACGAAGAGTATGTGATAACCGATTACACTGGCCGAGAAGCATAAAGGATCATTTTATCACACTCAACGGGATGAAGGGGACACGATAAAATAGATACACAATCATTTTTCTTTCATAAACCTATAGGATGTCGTAGTTATAACTTCTGAAATCCATTAATTTTATTTTGTCTTGTGATGGATAAGATCCAATTACCGTAACCACAATCCCGTCCTTTTCTCTCGAATATGGCATCCCCGAATGATACTTACACCCGAATTTGTATTCACATGAACAACATGTTGAGTGCCACATGTCGATCAGGATCTGCTAACCCTTTCCAAAAGCTTTCGGTGGGATTCTATGTTGTGTTTTGTGGCCTGTTGTCATTCTTCGTTTTCCCGATCGTTGTCATGGTAATCTCCGACTTATGAGTCTGAATATCCCTTTGGTATCTTCCGTCATTCTTGTCAAATTATAAAAATCTAGTTTTATTACGAATATTTCTCGATTATAGAACTCGCATAAGAGCAAGCTATGCAATGGTTTCCTTGTAGTCCATACAATTTTAGTTGATCACAAATTAAGATTATGATACTCCCTAGGTTTCCTTCTGAAGTAAAGATTTTTAATTAAATAACTGGTTGATTTGAGAATTCATTTTCCAATTCATACAGGTTTTGTAGATTTTAGAATCATATTATGAAATAATACAGTAATGTTCATTAGTCACTTTAGTACAAAATATGTTGCAGATGTATTGCACATGGCCACACACGATGCTAATGTCGTTGTCTTTCGGTTGATGATCTAAATTTGAAACATCTGAGTAATTGGTCGCATCTGTAGATAGTGAGACACCTGATATTACTGATTACTGCATATCCATAGTGATATCTATGTCATACCTTTTATATTCGGCACAGCCAAGTCTATATTCGTTTTAATCTCTTTATTTCATGCATGTAAAGGCTAATGGGCTGATGATGTCCATTTGCAATGACACTACACAGTGAAAAAATATTCAGAGGGACAGATCAAAGAAAGCAGACAACACTATTGCGGAAATACAACGACGAAAAGAGAAACAACTGACCACAAAACACGACAAAAAAAGAAATTGAGCAACATTTAGCGCATCAAAACATGGGAATGACCGCAGATGTGCCGGAAGTATCAGCAATTCTTGCTTCAATTGTAACATCTACTGTGTAATGTGTCACTCCTGTCAAAAGTCTTTAAAGAGTCTCTGATGCATGATTTTTATTATTAATTGTTTTGGCTTTTAACTAGCTGTCAGTAACTGCGAGTACTCTCAAATCGTACTTTCTTGTTTATTTGACCTGTTGATACTAATTGTAATGCTTTTTTTGTTATTTAATGTTATTCAGGGTTATAATCTGGTCTATATACAAGCTTTGATAAGTGTTTGGTACTAATATAAATTTCCACTTCGTACTATGAACATCAAAATTATTTATTTTGTAAAAATATTTCCTTTCTCTATTGTAACTGTACACGTATACCTAACAACAAAATTATTTTTATTTACCTGTGTTTTAAGTTATTGCAAATGGCTGATATTTTTGTTCGAGCATATTGTTTTTCTTAAATTGTTTAACATTTCATACCGATATAACATGTTACTTTTATTATTCTTCCCTTAGTTTATTTATTTTGTATTTGCATTGTGTCATAGGTCAAATTTATTTGTTCAGTGTATGTTCAATGGTGTTAATATGTCCTTTGATTGAGTTAAGCTATTTCAGTTGATATTTTATAGTGTGTCTTTCTATGTTGTTATGTTACACTATTGTTTCAGAAAAGGGTGAAGGTTTGGTACCATTAAAACGTTTATCCTGCTGCATTTGTTTGCACCTGTCCTAAGTCAGGAATCTGATGTTCAGTAGTTGTCGTTTGTTGATGTGGTTCATAAGTGTTTCTCGTTTCTCGTTTTTATATAGATTAGACCGTTGGTTTTCCCGTTTGAATGGTTTTACACTAGTAATTTTGGGGCCCTTTATAGCTTACTGTTCGGTGTGAGCCAAGGCTCCGTGTTGAAGACCGTACTTTGACCTATAATGGTTTACTTTTATAAATTTTGACTTGGATGGAGAGTTGTCTCATTGGCACTCATACCACATCTTCTTATATCTATTTCCTCCAGTTTAGGCATAATACAATAGCTGATTGGTTTAGGTTTCTAATCTTTAGCAAAACTTCCAAAATATATATAACCATCGTACATATGAATTATCCAAACCAGAAAACTAGACCGAGTATACGCTTTTCATAGTCAAACAATTCACAGTACTGTTACCGATGAAAAGCACAGACATTAACCGCATTTCGTTTCTTATGACTTCTTCAGGCATGTTTATTCGTGTTTTCTGTAATAATTTGACTTACCATTTGCGAATGCCCCGTTGGTATTTTCTCTTTTCTTTTATATCATTAGCACCAATACGGGTGTTAAATGTGGAACTACTTACCCTTCCGAAATACCTGAATCATCGACGTTTTACTTTGATGTTCATGTTGTCCAATGTTTATTTTGTCTACGGACTGTATAATTGAATATTTGTCGTTTTGTTTTAGGTTTGTTTCGTTTCCTCGTCGATTTATGTCATTTGATATCAGGATTATCCTTGATATCTTATATTTTCAATCCTTATTACCTTAAAGAGTACTCTAGTGATGATTATTTCTGTACATTTTAGTACTACCTTTTGTAACAATTATTTTTAGGGATGCTTTTGCTTTTTCGTACTTTATTTGGCCTTTATTATTACCTTTTTGATTCGAGCGTCACTGATGAGTCTTTTTAGACGAAACGCTGAGTTTATTTAATTAAAAATATATTAAAAATATATTTATTGAGGATTTGTTGAATGAAAACAATATTGAATAAAATGGCAATTTATCAAGTTCAAGTTTAATAAGATAATACCGATTTGATCGTCTACTTCAGCAAGAAAAATAACTCGAATGACATATGTTGTTTACATTCTCAAATGGCATGAATGCGTAATGCTGAATTACAGTAATTTGATAAAAAAAAAAATAGGTGTTATAGTAATAGAATAAAATTTGTATATTGATTTACAGTCATAATCTATCATCGACTAGAATACAGATTGATTTTCTTATATCATTTCAATCGCAACTTTGTGTTTTATGCCCATTTCAGCTTCGGAAATTTTGACTTGTATTTCGGTTTCACCTAAAACCACTTGTACTTTTATCGTTTCAGTAATCGTCGGATTTGCTCTTTCAACTTTAATAACTACCAACTCGGAACATCCTTCTTCGTCCGTATAGGTAGGATTTTCCTTTTCTGTTTGGAAAATACGTAACTTAAATACCCCATCTTCACTTGGTCGGCTTATAGCCATCGTCTTTACAATTTTGCCTGGTTGTATGGTTTCCTTACGTTTAAGAAATGCTTCGAATAGATGGGTACACATTTCTTTACCATCCACCATTTCCAGGTGATTTTGATCATGAATTTCAGGGTCAAATGTTTTTTCTTACTAAACCCATATGTATACCTAGATATTCTCTGAGCTATGATATTTGGTTGGTGACCAAATATAACTGCGCCTTTCATAACAGCTAAATCACTGTATTCGGGCACGATAACTGTATGTTTGGGAAAGGTATCCTTTACTGCCTTTTGAACTAGCTTACATTGTGAAAAACCTCCAACCAAAATAATCTGAGTTATTCTATCGCAACCTTTCTCAGAAAGAATGTCTAACATAAGTGTAAGCAAACAATCAATTGTTGACTGAAAAAATATGTAAATAGACTGAATTCAAATCTTATTTTGTCCATTTTAGTGACACTTTTGATGACAAGTCTGAAGACTCAATTACGGATTCTAACTCTTGGCCTAAATGTTCCTTACAAACAAGATCTAATGGCAAAATGGAATTTTCATATTTATTGGTTCAGCGTGATTAGGTTTAATTGATCTTTTCTTATGATCAAACTCTCTTACTAAATCAAGGTATTCCTCAAGATTTTCTTGTTTAAATGCATTCATTGTTGCTGGACTGGTAATTTTCTCTAATAACTTGAAAAACTCATAGTCTACGGATGTTCCCCCACACTACCACCGGATGCAAAATATATCTCTTTAAGTCTTCCATCATTGATTTTTTCATGGACTGTTATATCAGCTGTACCGCCTGTAAGGTATGGATATCACATTAAATCTGTGTACACATGTATATTATTGCACAAAAATAAAATCACAATGTTTAAACATTATGTCAAATCGTCAATGAGGAAAGGATAATGAGGTGTCGCTACGGCTATGTCTGCAGGAACAAATGAGAACTGTGAACCAAATCAAGGGATATTAAGAACTCATAAGTCGAAAATAAAACTACAACGCTGGCAAGAAACGAAAAACTACGATAAGACAAACAAGTCTACAACAAATTACATAAAAAACTAAAACTTAGACTACCCACACAAAAGGGATAATCTGATGTGTTCCGGAAGAGTTGGCAGATTCGGCTCTACTAGTGCACCTGTCATGTTGCTCATAGTCCGTACAATATGTTCAAATAGTATTTTTATATTTATGTTTATCACTACGATCTATTGGTTAACACTTTCATTTTAACAACACTCAATGAAAAATAAGTATTAGAAAGACATTATATAAAGTACGATTTTGTTTGTTTTCACCGTTCGTGAAATATGCAATCGTATGTATTTTTCTTTGAAATGTTTGCTTTTATATCGAACAGTGTCTTTAACTGAGCAACATCTTTTATTTTTGAAAGTTGAAACATAGGAAAATGTATTGCTAACATGGGTTAATGTTTGAAGAAATTGAATTCAGTTTTAATTCAGGCAGATTACTAAATATCTTTCATAAAATCATTTAACCACATATGCTATAATCATATGAATAGCAACAAAAGCCATTGCAATATATTGATTTCAATAAATGACATTATCTGTCAGTAGCTGTTCATTTCAGCAGGACAAAAGCACCAACACATCTCCGACAAAGAGCCTCCAACCCCAAATAGCAAAGCCTTAAAAACACCATGGGACAAAGCCTCCTGTCAAAAGTCACCTTCAAATATATTTAGGATTTTTAAAAATAAAATAGTAAATATTTCTTTACTATACTGCAGGATTATTTCTACATTCTTCAAAAGACCTCGCATAAACAAAACGATTATACGTTAGGGGTTATGTCGTAGGGACTTTGATTTAAGGAGGCAGTATCCAGGGCTTATTTCCGTTGAATTTTGTCCGTTTGTCTTTAAAATATCATGGGGCATACTATAACGTGCCAATTTCAGTGAAACTTGAAGAATGCACCTCCTCTTGTGATGTGTTATCCACATAACTTCTTGAACTTTTGTAAAACATAATATGGTGCAAACTCGTGATAATAATAAACAGTGGTTGCAACATTACATGGGTCTAGCAATGTGCAAACTTACAACTTAATTTTAGTCTGAAACAGTTATTGTGATCTTAATATTATCTGAATTTAAGTTTTGTTAAGCTAAACAATCTGAAAATAGACTGAACAGGTCTTAATTGACCGCAAGCGAGTTGTCTTAATCGTACTGAATTTAACTCAATGAATAAGACTGAACATAGCTTGATAATTAAATGATCAGTCTTTTAATAACTGTTCAGATGAAAATGACCGTTTCAGTTCAAAATTGGTTTACTAGCGGCAGTTTTCATAAGACACTTAAAACCTGTAAAACCCATCGCTTTGATTTTTTCACAAATAAATAAGTCGTCCACATTAAGACTAGTTTATGCTTAACTCAATATCTGAACAATTAAGTAATTTTTTTAAACTAGCAGTAGTGCATATGTTATCAAATGACATTATCAGAAAATATTAGTTCTAAATTCCTTTCTAATATGAAATTAATAAGGAAATAATGCTTGATTGCCAATGCGATACTTCTCAAACAGAGTGGAATTAATCAACTATAGGTCACCGTACAGCTTCAACAATTAGCAAAACCCAAGCAGTATGGTCAGCTATAAAAGGCACATGCATGACAAAATGACAAAACAATAAACAAAAACAACTGTGACAGCCACCCGAAACACACACACACACACTGAATTACACAATCAAGACTTGGGACAAGCACATACCTCAAAACAAAAAACACGAAGCATCATGATAAGAGTACTCTCAGTTACTGAAAACCAGTTCATGGCAAATAAGAACTAATGAATTAATAATTTTATTTTGCACAAACTAGAGTATCCATCAGTACACATCCGACAGATTTAGTGTGAAGACGTTATTAACAGTCTGTGAAAAGCATGACCTTGTGCAATACCATAAACTATGATTCTTAACGATACAGAAACAAGCTTGCTAAACAATGGGCGCAATTGGTACCCATATGAATACATTAACATGCCCGTAAACCATATCGTCGAATCGTTGATATATAGTTACTAGGAGAAACAGTTTTGGGTGTCGCTTCCACTTCAATCTTCATTACAATTATGTCAGGAGCCAGTTTTCATGATCTCATGATAAATTTGTACTGCAATTTGTAATTATTCACATACTGCGTCGACAAGGTATGCTATGCATGCATTCCCCGCTATGCACATCCACATCCATTCAAAATGACATAATAGGAATGGGATACAATCGGTTACTTTATAGATCAGACGACTATTCTGTTTAAAAAAAATCTAAGATCACAATAACATGTCGCTTGTGAGTTGATACACAGAAAAAATCGTATCGGTCAAGCAATTTGTTATGACGACCGTAAAACGTATGTACTATCAATTTCGAGCATACGTCTGCATAACTAAGTTGGAGCCGATTTTGTGTCAGGAGATCACCATAGGAAATAAGTCCGTATATTGTGATCACCTCCAAAGTTACGGTTAAAATGAGATATGTAAAAGCCATACGATAGACACATGATATGCTTAGAATGAAAAGTTGACAATTGTAAAGCTGCATCATCACGTTTGTCATTGATTTTAGTTTGAGGTCCTCCATCTGTGTCAATACCTAGTTAAAAATCAATATATGAAGCAGACTGTACCAAGTTTACTAAGATATGTGTGATACGAGCACTCATCCGGTTATTAAGAACATTATCAATATATCGGACTAGAAATTGAAGAACTTGAGGAGATGCTTATTCTTTGTTTTTCTTTGAGAAGGTTCTGTATGAATTATGCATCAGATGAGTACAAAAACAAGCAAGCCAGTAAGAATGAACAATAAGTACCCATTGGAATACTGTCTAGCTGTTGATATAGCAATCGCCCGAACTAAACAAATATGTTGTCAATCAAAAGGTCTTGCATTTTGCTGATATTATCTCCGGTGTATTTATTGATGGAATCAGTGTATTTCTCACAAAAGTAGATTTGTTCTTAAGTTAAAAATTTAATTGTATCTACACTTCCAATTTTACATAGCTGCAAAATTGATATGATTGTGAATGAAGATTTTGAGTACACATTTTAAAGTTTTGTCAGAATCCACAATTGATTGACGGACTTGGTTTAATATGCATGATACATACATAGTTCGAGAAAAATAGTTGCTTTTTGAATTTTGATTCACTAATAACTGACACTCACCTCCTAAGTCAACTACTATATATTTGCTGCCTACTGGAGCAACAACAATGTCAGGATCAGCACCACCAAGTTTTGAGTAGGAAGATATTGACAGTAAATTGAAGCTGCTTCTGGTTCAAGGGCTATTAGTAGTTTGTTTGGAGATATACCTGCCTGTGAAAATAACTATCTTTTAAGACTATTTATAACATACATCAAACTTAGAATAAATTTAAGATTTCCATGTCTATAATACTAATTAGTACACAAACTAGTGACTTGGTGTAAAGACGTCATAAAGGTCGGACAAATCAAGACCTTGTTTGATGTCAAAATATAAATATAAAAAGGATGTAGGACCATTAGTGTTCATAACTGTATAGCAATACCTATGAAGTTTTGTTTTAACTTATCAAAACAAAATCAATATAATTAAAGATAAAGACAATATTCAAATACTTTACTACAGTGTTTAATTGATAACCTGTAATAATAAGCTTATTCCAAGGATCGAAAATGTATAGGGATTGAATATAAATTTGTGGGATCTTTAAACCATATCGCTTTTAAAATTAAGTACAGGCAAACTTCCAAACCAAATTTTGTATCTTTGAAATAATGTAGTAATTTATGTGCACGAAATAACTGAATAAATTGATAACATCCATTATAATCTTAAACGACAGTACAAACACGGGTCAGCGAACAAATTTCGAAATCTACACACCGTAAGACGTAGTGACCACATCATCTATCAATATGGTATAGTCACATCATCAATACTCCCTATATAAGTTATATGGTTTGCTACTGACCCCTACGGATCAACAGAGTATTAGTAAAATCTATATGGAGTGAAAAGTTCAGTAGTGTAGTGAACTGTATAACGAATTTATCGCACACGGAATTTTCCTGCCAAATTAATACTATGTATAAAAATAAGCAATGAAATAAAATATCATTTTCGATGACGTCACGATTAATGTCTACATGCAGTCATGATACCATATGAAATCTACTGACGCCTTACGGATCTATAGGAGTCAACACGTAACCAATCACAACGTCACTAATTTACCCCATGTGCGATGATGTAATATATATATATTCTAGGCCCGAAAACAGAGTTATTTCGTAACGCATTTCTTTTAGACAATAAATTGAAATTAAAAACATCGCACCTGCTCTATCTCAAAACGATTTTTACATTGTAGTGTACTACTTTTGGGACAAATTATATCAAAACTATAGAAAAGTCTACCAGATTTAACTCAAAATATGAACAGTTGTATGTTAAGAGGGTCTATAATTCAGTTTGACAGCTTCAACCAGACTA
Source organism: Mytilus coruscus (assembly GCA_017311375.1). NCBI lineage: Eukaryota > Metazoa > Mollusca > Bivalvia > Mytilida > Mytilidae > Mytilus > Mytilus coruscus. The sequence continues at coordinate 20,831,040 of CM029598.1, forward strand.
ATTTTTACCTATTTTGACTTGACCAAATCACTTCTTCACCTAACAATTCATCACCCAAATCTTTTAACATATAATTTCATCCCCTGCTTAATATTTCATGCATTAAATATAAGGAAATAAGTTTTGAAAGTGTATGAAAAATGGCAAGTTATACACTGTCCACACAATGAAAGGACGATAATTGTGTTCTCGGTCATAATACGATCCTTTACATAAACTATGTATGTTATATGCTTGTAACAAAGATATATTATATCAACAGGTGCATATTCATAACAATACAAGAACAAGGCTGTTATTAAAGGGCGCAATTGGTGCACATATGAGTAAATATAACATGTCGCTAAACTTCATTGTCGAACCGTACATGAATGTTGTCGAGGAGACATATATTATTTGTTCTTATCACTTGAAACCTAACATTTACTTCCATGTCAAGAAAGAAATCTTGAGCAATGAAAGATAAGTTTTATTTATCTTTTGAATACAAAACGAAGAAAAATTACATGTGTTCTTACAAATTCACGGTATTATATTGAGTCTGCAAAATTTTTAAACGTTCTCTCCAAATTATCAACTTACATTTTATTACTTATCAAAAGAATTTCTATTAAACTACTCACTCTTTGAAAGGTGTTAATAAAATGTGAATACTAAACAAATATTATTCTGACTAAAAAAAATCCGAACACTGAAGCTTCATTAATAGATACGAGTAAAATGTATTTAAAAGATTTGAGTTTAAGATATTTAAAAAAAGGATTTAATCCCACTATAACTAAGTTTCATCATTGATAGAAGCACCCATCTTGACCTTTAAAAAATTTGCAAAAAGGGGATAGCTTAAAGAACTTTTATACTCGGACACACTGACCCTCTTCCAGAAAAATAACATATTTCTTAAAAGTAAATTGTACAATATCAAAATACGCACTCCAGTAACCCACATGATCTCTATAGATTTTCCTCACCTTAGCAGCAATATAGCAACGTCACCCGGTATACATTTATCAATTCATACTATATTTTGTTTTAGATCGACACTACAAATAATGAGTTTTGCATTTTAACACTATATATGTTTTTCTGCTGTAATAAAATTTACTAGTTCTGGAGAAGGAAAAACCTCCAAACAAAAGTGATTCTTAAATGAGTAGAACCCCATTTGCTCATAATACATTGTACGTGTAGTTTTCTAATTGCCTCCGAATACATGGCCGAACAGATTTGATCCATTCAGATAAAGTGTATTGTTAATTTGGCTCGCGCTAACCAGATTTCTTGAATAGTCATCAACTGCATCCATCAGAAGCCTGAAGTTCTTGTTTCAGTTGATTAGCTTGGGAATTCGATATTTTGCGCCTTTGGAGAACAATTCTCAATACAAGTTGTGCATTGTTTAAGATGCCAAGGTCCCCGATAAAAACGTGACCAGCGAGATTAAATGTCTATGGGATGATGGACAAGAGAGGTCTGTAGGTTTTGAATGTACATCCGTTAGGACCCTCTTATGGTTGAATATATTTGATGCAATTGGATTGTCGTAGTTATATGGAATGACAGGTGAAGTTTTATTTTGAAGTTATCAGGTATTGTTTTCTGTTTATATATTTGATGCAAATATTACTAATACTGATAGCACTCAAATCCTTTTCATCATTTTGGAAGTACAATGCAGTTGTCACGGGTTTGACTTGCAGTTGTTATTGCAACTAGTATGTACTTATTCATATACAGAATTTATATCAATAACGGAAGTGTTTTTGAACCTCTTGAAAAGTTAAATGAGCTTTAAAACCATGAAAACTTAACTTTGACCAATGAACCATTCAAAATGGATCAAAGTCTCAATTGGCCGGGTTGCACTATAAGTGATTTTTTTTTAAATAAATAAGTTCCCAAGTCTGGCAAAGGTGAAAAATTCTTCAAAGAATTTAAATATAGTACGTGCACAACTCCAACATGTGTACAATTTTTGTGTGAAGTCTTATTGATCTGGTTTGAAAACTGTACAAAGAGCACTTTATCCCCTCCCGCCAATCTGCTAGACATTACCAATCTATAAGTCAGTTTTGACTTCGTCCAGCCTTGCCGAAAATGAGGACAAGATCAATGTGACGCTACCTGATAAGCGTTTTTACTAAACAATCACCACTTACACCAAATATATGGATCTTCTGTTTATAATATCTCATTAACAGGCATATCCATGAACACTTAACATTGACAAATGAACCATGAAAATGAGGTCAGGGTCAGATGAACCCTGCCAGACAAATATGTAAACCTTACAATTATTATATAAACTAAAGACAGCTGACTCATGGCTTATATATCGGATGAACGGACCCGAAACCAAGAAAAGTTTACATTAATTCATACACCAAATATTGTTTACCTACTGCTTTTAGTATCTGAAATAAAGACCCTAATCACGAGAACTTAATCGTAATCACCGACCCATGAGATAAAGTCAAGGTGAGGTGAACCCTGTCTAATGGACATGTAGATCTTGCAAGGTTTCCATAATATACCAAATATTATTGTCATATTACTCATAATAAGTGAGAAATTCACATAGCAAAGACCATTGAGGTTATCGGTCCTAGCCAAACCTCCCTTTGCAACAGTAAGCAGTGAGCCAGGGTCCAAGGGTATATCCGGGATAGCTAAATGATATTTCTACACAGTTTTATCAATAGCAAACACTTTCAAGAATAAAAAAGAGAAAAAGATTCCATGTGCACGTGCACAATGAAAGACCAAAATTGTCGGCGATGTGATATTTAATACGATTGAAACATCCTCTTCAAAAGACACGGATGAAATCACACAATTTAAGACTTACTCAATAATCACTATATTTTTCGTCTTTTCATTGTTCAACCGTCATTTTAGCCTTTTTTATATATGTAATTAATGTTTCAGAAGAAAAATAATAACATTTGAAAAATGTACTACTAGTAAATAATTTATCAGCTTGCTTGATAACGGCAATTATACCTATTTCAGCATTCCTGAATCAGTTGGATAATCTGTTGTGATGACATAGGGAAGAAACCTGTCCTAAAAATCCATTACTAAAGGTTGTGAACTATAGGCGGTGTAAATTTTCCTATTATGAAGTCGTGTATAAATGATACTTTGTAATAACAAAACAAACACTCTGATTAAAAAAAACAGATATCATCAGCACGACAAACCGCCTAATGGGTAAATCAATGATGTTGGCTTTTCATGCCTTATTCATCCGACTCACACATACAACTGACTGGACTAGTATTTTTGTCTTGTTTGTCCGCGGGCAAGTCAAGAATGTATTTTTGAGAAAAAAACCAGAAAAGTTCTCAAAAGGAATTGAGAATTATTATGTAAGGTGTAAATCATCAATGATCGACACGAAATCAATATATTTCAACAACAAAAATGATCAAGACGAGAACAGCATATAGATAAAGTACCAAAAGAAAAATTAAGTCAATTGATTTTATCAATGGTGAAAAGAAAATGTAATTCTTATTTTTGTTATACATATAGGAAAAATAACGGGTCAAAGTTGTTAAATTTTGTAACAAAATCCCTCGACCTGACGATTCTTAATAAATGAAAATTTCAAAATGTCTGAAGAACGAAAACGCAGCCGAAACCATAGTCTTAGTGACTTGTCTACATGTCGGATATATAGCACGTTATCGGCTTCTTGCATTTCTAAAAAGTGCATCCCTAATAATAATATAGAGGACAAAGCGAAGAAATACAAAATGCTGAGGGAATTTCAAAGTGTTTTTTCCCCATTGGCCATGTCTCTCTTTTGAATACTTGGAAAATGAACAATCTGGATTAGATCAGTGTAGATTGGGCATTGCACTTTCACAATTACTACTATTTCTAGTGTTACTTCCACTTCTTTCTCCACTTCAATGACTAGCGCTAGTACTGTAACATTTGTACGTTTAATCCATATTATTATAAGAACGACTATACATACTTAAATACAAATATATCTCCAAATTTAAAATACCTGCTCTGCACTTTTCCTCATAAAAGTTTGGCATTATCATTCCATATGGCTGGCACTGTTAGCACCCACAAGACATCGTCTATTTGAATATCAGCCACCAGGTCATTAATTGTTTCAATGAAATGATCCTTAAGTGCTTTGATTGATAACGAAAAGACATCTAAAGCTAATAATGATTTGCCGCCAATGTCTTCAATCATCAAATCTTTCGATAAATCCTCGAAAAATGTACAACATTAAATAACAACAAAACCATTCTAATTTACCTTCAAAATTCATCATCGGTGTTTCAAGTATATATAAGACATATATTTTGACATTTCAAATGAAAATATATAATGAACACAAAACTCGATTTTTCTCAAATATTAGTGCAATGTTCTTATTATGATTTAGTCATTATGCTTGCTCGTGAAAAATTCTGCTTCATTTCGTTTGAGGCACAGCTTTGGGCTACAATTTTCTATTAAGCCCAATCCGTTTTATTTTATATTTTTATCTTACTTTCAGTCGTCACGTTTCTTCCTGTAAAAATCATGATGACAATGTGTGAAAGTATGTTTGTTTGTTGTTGGTATGATCTTATGTTCCATTGTCGAACAACACATGATTAAAGTAACTAACAGCTAACAAATGTCAATATGACATATAAAATAAATTCATAAAAGCTCTCCCTGAAAGAACAAAGCAGAAATATTTCAAAATCGAAAGAGAGGTTCCATTTACCTAACCTAACAATAGTGTAAAGCGTTACGGAAATCAATCATAACGTCCTGGATAAAGTGCGCGATTTGTGAAAAATTTCCTTTAATCTGTCAGGTAAAGACCCGTATCTCTGCAACAACAAATCAAACAAGAAATGAAAGTCGAAAGGTAGCTTTCTTCTGTCTATTCTTTTGATGCTTTTAACTTTATGAGAACTAGTGAGAGTTATCGTACGAAGTGTTGACGGACGGACGGACTATGGTATACCATAGAACTTCGCATCTACGACGGACGTATAAAGCCGGTACATCTAGATTATTTTTATATTTCTCGTTATTCCATCAGATTGTTCGTCACCTTTACAACGTTAACAACAAAACAACTTTTTTCAAATACAGAGAGAACTGTTAAGTACGCGTTGATGTATACTTTCATCTGGTTTGTAAAGCTCGTTTTTTTTTTGTTCGTCTGATGCGATTTAACATTCTTGTTTAGAAAATTCTACATATCGGTCACGAAAACAATAATGTTCATCATAATATGTTAATAAAAATCCTACTCGATGCCATGCGTACCTTTACGGATTTACAATTTATGAATTTATTGTCGCCTGGGTAGAACAGGGGACATTGACGGGAACAAATTACAAGAATCTTGAATAGAATTGATTTCATATCAAGTACCAGTTAAGGCAAGCGACATTTTCAACACGCATTGAACCAATAAATGAGCATCATAAGTTTGTCATGTTTAAAAACAAGAATAGTTTAGCATTATAAAGTTTACGTTATATTTTTATGGTGTTTAAAACTTTTGATGCATGAATTCTACTTTGAAGTACTGCAGTCAAAATATTAGAAAATCCAAAACCAACTACAAACTTTGAACAGCTGAGGCGATCAAAGTGGAACAAAAAGTATAGCCAATCACGAGGAAGGTATCAGAGATATGCACGATTAAATTAGTTAATTAGTCTTAGTGGCTTAACAATGAACGCTGTCCTTATCAACAATTCCATGATATAAAAAGAGTTTGAGATCTGTTCCACTGACATTTGACATTGTTGTCTTTACGGTCAGTATATGCATCTATAGTCTATTAATATCAGACATCATATGGAAATCATCAAAATATGATTGTACTGTTTGTTGTTAATTAATTTATTTCGAGATTCTGACATTTCATTAAATCAGTTAGTGCTAATGTTAAACTGAATTTTATGGTCTTTAGAAGCAGTTTATTCTTTGTTTGAGGAATTAACTGGTTGTTGAATTCAATTTAAATAATTTTATATCAGATTTTTACAATTAATGGCATAGTAAAATTGCTCTCCGTTTACGAATAGTACTACTTGCAGATAATCAGGAGCAGATGTGGCATTACCTAGAAAAACATTTGAATAGCCACGTGCATTTTGTATTTCACATTTTCCTGGAATCACATATAAAAAGAAAATGTTTTGTGATTTTAATAAGTTAGTTATTCGCCAAAGACCAGATTGAAAAATGAGAAAGTAAATAAAACCCTGTTTATATTCGTTTTCAATCAACAACAGTTCTTGTGACCTGATATGACCATTCTTCTCTTAAACAGTCTGAGTGTTAATTGATTTGTTTAATCATCTATATAGGTATTTTTATAAGATTAATTACTCAACATTTACCGAGTGATTTTAACATTCAGTAGAAGAATGAACAACATGATTTTTTTTGAATTCTTACATTTGACTAATACTGTGCGTCTCTGGGATAGTCTTGTTCAATTTGACGACAATCGCATTACCAAACAAACTTTCAATCATGACTATGACAGATGTAGACATGATTGATGTTCTGATTTCAAAGACATACTCACGAACCTTGATATAGTGGAATATTTTGAGCGCAAGGACGTTATTAGTATGAATTGTTTCGAATTTAGTTTGAAAAAAAGTATAACTGTTTTAACATTTTGAAACTCCAAAATGGAGAACTTATGTGAAACTGAAGGCTAATTTTGGAATAGAATGTTAATATTAAATTAAATTTGAACAAAACTGAACGGTCTTTCCTCACACAATTGAGATGTGGAAATTTTCATTTGAGGCTATAGACGGGAAGATGTAACGATGAACAACCAAATGAACGCTTATGTAAGTTTTGAAACAGCAACTCCAGGAGTGTCATTTTATACTCCACTGCTCCGTATACAATAACTTAAGAGAAAGTGCTTTTAGTAATATTTTTCTAGCAATGAATTACGAAACATGACCAACGATAAAAGGAGTTCCTTATGATAGCAAACTATCATCGAAAGCTGATTAAGTATACAGTGAAAGCGTTCCGACATCGGCGTTCGTGTTAAACACGTGCAAAGCTTGATAAACAGTAGATTTCTATTTCAATTAAATTGGCAGAAAAGAGTGTCTTTGCCTGTAATATTACATTGTAAAAGGTTACTGCATAATTGATCTGAATATTTTTCGATTCTTTATTATTATTAGTAATCATCATTCATTTTAGAGGACATTCATTTACTCCTTATTTCATTTTTATTTATTTTTCTATTTTCGTTATGAATTACTTATTTTGAATTTAGCTAAAACTTTTCCATTATATTGTATGAAAATCCGTGATTAAAGAAATACGTTTTATGATTTTGAAAGTGACTTATAGACCAAATGGATCAGGTGTATTTTATTGTTTATGTAATATATTTGTATTTTGTTAAACTTTTATTACACATGTCACTATAATAAAATATTTACCTACTTATTTTATTACATTAAGCATTTATCAAAAAATTGACTAACATAAGACATCTTTAAGTTAATTCCAGTGTCTTTGATATAATTAATAATTACAATTGCATAAAGAATATATGTAACTGTTTTGGGTTACAAATTAGAAATAACTTCAAATCTCAATTAAGTCACATGTTTCGGACTGTCTGACAACAACTTTTGTTTGAAAAAAAGTTTTCGGGAAAGCAATTAGTGTTTCATGGGGATTAGTTTTTATACTTCATAAGAATAATATCCAGATGTCTAAATAAATTTGTTTATGTTATGTATGGATGGACACTTCTGTGAATCATATTTACAAACGTTACTTATATAAGTAATATTTAAAAGAACCTTATTTTCATCATAACTCGTAAAGATACTTGTTTAGTAATGCCTCTGACTGTTATAGCTTGTAACTTGATATAATCCTAGTGAAATGCCTCAAATGCCATGTTATGCAACATGTTTAAGATATTAAGATAATCTCTACATCGCACTAAATGGAATGTCTAATTTTATTGTTATGTATGTACCTTGTTTTGATATAAGATCATTTTAATTCTGGAAAAGTAGAAGTAGCCTTCATGAAGTTTGTTACTAACTAAGTCGGCATATCTGTTTTCTGCCTCGTATCAAAACGCAACAAAGTTTTTGTCAGAATCAAGTAGCAGTCATGTAGGAGTTTTTAATGACAAGAGTTGTGTACTCCCAGCATTCCAAGCCTGAGGTGCATGGATGTCCAGTGGATTTCGTGTGAAGTCGGCACGGGAAGAAAACACATACCCGGAATATGTTGTTCCAAAATCTATTGCAGCAACAAATAGGTAATCAGACTGAGCCATCATATCTGTCCAATTGCACTTTTCACAAAGTGATCGGTTTGCAGCAAGGCTTCGTCAATTGAAGTTCCTAGTTACCTTATTTCAGCAAATTGTTTCGATGCCTGACTAAATTAAATAGACAGATATAGATTACGTATGACAATACAGGAAAAAGGTAGCTGAAAGAAGATTAATGATACGATACGAGACGTTATGACTTGTCATTTTAAGGAGACAAAAGACTCGTCATTTAAAGGTAACAAAAATCAATTCTCTCAATGAAAATGAGATATCATTATATTTATCTGGCGTTTCATCAGCAACGCTTAAACACAAAATAATTTTGAAATCGGATGAATAAGTATACTAATGAGTGAAGGGCTATTTCGACTAAAAGCGATCATAAAGACATAGCCAAATCCATCAAAGATCAGGTTTACCTTAGAGATTTTGGAATCTTAGTTTCTTAATAATGTCGTTGTTTATCAAAAGAAAATTAATAAACAGAAATAGCTTTCGAGATGTAATTGTAAAAATGCATATCAAAATAATGTCAGAATAGCAAATAGCACATATATTACAGTTAAATTGGTTCCATAAAGTAAAGGTTTCCAAAGAAGAAGATAAAATGCCGTTTTGTTTGCAAACAAAGGCGGAATAGAACGAACGCAGAATACCTGATATTAAAATGGATTTCCATTGCATTTTATGAATTAAATTTTGAATGAATCACTACGCACTTGCAAATGTATTTCGGCTGGTGACATTTCGTTCAATCAGTGGCCAATAAATCAGTTTCGATTAGTACTGAAGAATGTCGTTATACAGTGTAACAAAATACCATGAATTCTACATATCAAAATCATATGTCCCGTTGCAATCACAGAATTGTGCTTGATAAATATAGTAATCAGCGAATTTTTACTTGCCATTATTAGTAAGACAGAACTACTAGCAGTTCAAGTACAATTTACCTCTCCGCAGCACCTTCGTTAATCCCTGGTTTTATCGGAGTTCGTGTTGCTTAATATTACTTCTCATTATAGTTTTGAAAATAATATTTATGGACTTCTATGCAAGTAATTTTTTGACTATGGTGATGTCTAAATTTCGACGAATTATGGTAATTTATTGCTCTTTTGGTTCTTTTATTTTTTCATTTTAAGGGCTTGAAATCACAAAGTATGAAGCCTACTTACGGATTAATTTGTTATTCGAGGTAGGCAATGACATCATAGGAAAGAAGGAATCAGGTTAAAATCAAATAGCTGGATGGAGGTTTGATACTGCCAATGTATCTTCTCATGAGACAAATGCAAAAGAATTGTCCCAAAGTAAGCTGACGAAAGAATGATGTAGATCACTTCCGCATTACAGTTAATATATTATGTTATGCGAACAAACAGAAAATAAAGATAACCCTTTATGCATTTCGTTAAGTTTATATATGGTTCCAGGCTCCAGATATTTTTTCATTGATATTATAGGCAACTGGTAATTTCTGGAATTGAATTGTTTTGAATATAGTGAATTACTTACTTGGCTTACCTGTTACCGTTGTACTGAACGCCGCAAGGCAAATTGTAACCAGTTGCCAAATACAATTGAACGTGGTTGATTTTCAATTCGGCGAGCTGTTGGAACAGATTTCCACGAACTGTTAGAAATCAAATCAGCATAATGTAATGAAAGTAATGTAAAAATCGGCAAATTTGTATATATTAAATCAATTGTTGTAAAGGCTATACTGAAAGCTATGGTTACAACAGGCTATTCAGGATATGTTCCTGACTCAAAACAATCACACAAATATGTGGCGGGGTTTACTTATCATAATTCAAAGATAGCAACCCTAACCCTTTAATCGCAATTAATTTTGTTAAATGCAGATATATTTGTCGTTAAAACAGTCAGATGCATACTTAAGTACAAAAGTATTAACAAAATTTCGAACTTCATAAGAAATTAAAAAGCAGGAAGTCCATATAAAAAAAACAAAATAAATCCTTAGACTATATTAATCAACGGAACAAATGGAAAAACAACTGTCTCACTCCTGAACTTGGTACAGGCATTTTCCGAAGAAAATGGTGGGTTAAACCAGGTTTTATAATTAGATCAACATCCCACTTGTATATCAGTTGTTTATATGTAGTTCCTTTATATTGACAAAATTGGGTGAACCACCCAAACAGACATAACTGATTATTGTGACAATGATTGGGATCAAGCAGCCAAAACTGTGTAAACATACATCAAAGACATACAGCACATTTGACATAAAATTCAAACAAAGATGCAAAAGATCTGACTAAGACGCCAACAATTTGGTTTTTTTTAATTAATAGTACATCAAACATAATGTCGTACTAATATAAACTGCACTGAAAAAGCACAAATTAAGTCAAATATAAATACAAAATGTAAATTATGTTTATGTTCATATATTTTGTAGAAAATGTAGATTACGTCTGTTGTTTTGTTAGTGATATTCTATAGAAAGCCTATCTTTAAAATTATTTGATTTTAGATAATTAACACTATCAGATATGCAGGTTTTCACCCATTTACAAACTCATAAACGTTATGACGATACCGTCTATTATCGCACCTCGGGTAAATTAGTGACGTTATGATTGGTTTAACGCCGTCACGTGGTGACCCCCTATGGATCCGTATGGGGTCAGTAGATTTCAAATGGGTTCATGACTTCACGTCTACTATTAATGATGACGTCATCTATAAATGTTATTGTATTTCATTGTTTATTTTTATACAAAACTTGGCAGGAAAAGTCCCGTGTGCGATAAATTCGTTATACGGTTCACTACTGACCCCAACGGATCTATAGAGGAAAGTAAAATTCATTGGGATTCGGTCTTCGGCTCACCCCTATGGATTTTACTAACTAATGGATCCGTAGGGAGTCAGTAGCAAACCATATAGCTTATAGTATTGTTGACCAATTGCACTTCTTGCAAACTGTTATACAAGTCGTCATTCTTCTCAGAACATTTTTCGATCCATTTGTTAGAGATAAAAATGAAGTTGAAAAGTAAAAAAAAAACTCAACCCAACCATCAGTTAATGGGTCGAACAAAATGAGGATTTATCGTAATGTTCCGTTTATTATGGAAATTAGGGTTTATTGCTGATCTTTTGTAGTAACGAATTAATGTAATAGTATACGAGAATTTTACAGTAATTTAGAAATGATCCATCATAAACAAATAAAGAATCGAAAAGGAAAATATATTGGCGTCGCATTATTTCTTCTTTGTTTTGAATATTTTAAATATGTCATGTTGATCGTTTAAAATGGAGGAAGCAACCTTCAAGCTAAATCAATTTTCTTTTTCCTTGGAATCACATTACATTTAACTGTCTTCTTAATCCCTTCCTTCTCTTAACGGGACTCGTTTCTGTGTAAGTTTGATTAGATTCATCAAACATAACGCAACAGTCATGATCACAACATTTTAGAAATAACGTATTCGACATTAAAACAAATATAATTACTTTGGACGAATCTGCTATGCTAAGACCAAAATGTCTTATTTTAAAATTGTGAACATAACTTACCGCATAGTTAACAAAAAAAAGGCCAATCGAAAACTGTTCATAATAAATATAATTCTGCATAAACAAAACATTATTGCCAAAGTAAAAGTTGAAAACAAATAGCAGTAAAAACACTACAGAGAAAATGAAACACTTGCAACACTGACCTATCAGAAACCATACTGGATCCCAGGGGCTGTGGTATGGTAAGCAGATCCCTATCCATATGTGACACCCGTCTTGTTGCTCATTGTATGTATAACTTTGGTGACAAGTCTCAATCAGTGATGTCACAATCGAGGAAAAGGATGACGGAATGTGGCTACAACTATTGTAGCATATCCAATATTCCATGAGGTTCAAACAACTAATAATGGAGTCCATTTAACTTTCAAAAGCATGATTTTAACTTTAACACTAAAAACCATTGGTTCAACAGCTTCCGTGTAGGCAGCAACTATCTTTCCAAAAATCTTGAGAGTAAACACAACTACTATAATATCGTATCAACTGTGTGATAGATGCTCAAGATACAGGCGCCGCAAAACATGAAGCTACATGAAGCTACACAGAAATTGAAAGCTGACAATGAGAAAGCTAAAATTATCTCTTTTGTCGTAACGTTTAGTTATTAACAGACACCCTTGTCAATATCCAAATGTAAGTCAAAATAATAGGCAGAGTCGTGTGAATCTTATAATGAGGTATTTCCCATTTGGTAATAGTGGTAAAATTTAAACTCAATTTAAAAGGCGCAATATCATGAATATTTGACTGAGACATAAAAGTTATATAGGAATCGAATTTACGTACACGAAAAGTAACTCTTTGTTAACTTTTTTAATAAACAAGCAATTTAAAATAAACCATCCCCTTTCTTAAGATAGAAAACTTCACTACAAACGATGTTGTTTCAGAAATGTATTCCTATATTTCTATTGGAGATAGACCATGGATTTTTAAATGTGTAATGTCCCCAATTCTTGACTGCTGGATTTGCTAAGAATTGGATTGAGTTCAAACCATGCAAACAAATAAAGCATAGTACTACTAAGATAATTTTGGTAATAATTATTTATCAGCAAAAGTACCTGAAAAATAATGAAGATACACCACAAAAAAAAGAAGATTTTCATGTAATTTGTTACATTACAATTCAATTGCCAATGAAATTAGTTGCATTTCAATTACTTTTGTTCTGAAAAGTTTATCATATAGGATAAAAATGTGAACAAGCTGGTATGAGACTTTTAACATGCACTGTTTAGCATTAAAACATTGGTAGAAGCATTTTGTTAAGTTTAAACGTTTTACATTACATCTGAATATTTGATAATTAATACAAATATGTTTAAAAGACATCTGTAACTTGAGTTGATCTCAAATTAGATTTATCGTTATTACTATGTCATGTATTTCTTAAAACATAGTGTGTGTGTTGTTGTTTTGTTTACTTGATGAATTCCAATTCATTATTTGTTATTGTTTATTGCTTTTAGTTTTACATTTGTTCTCTTTGGACATTCTATGTTTGTCAAAATAACAAAAAATATAAGTTTAATACATCGAAAGAATATAATCAATACGTTATCTAACAGCGTGCACTTACCAAATGTATATCAACTGAATGTTTAAATTTATCAATAGGTGTGTAAGAAGAACCATATATTACCTTTATCATAAAAACCTAGGGGCATTGTCGTTCTTTATAAACTATTTATTGACGAGTAACATTAGCCATACATTTCATTTTAATGCAACCACCTAACATACGGCTAAATCATATACCATGCAGAAGCATATCATCTGTACTATCTTTTCCGGTCGTCAAACATTCGTACGGTGTAATTCACTTCAAATCACGTTGAAAGGTCAAGACAGACAATTTCTTATTCTATATGATGGCCACATTTTTGCATATTTTGTCTTCTAAATAATATAATTATGTATGTCATGATACTAACGCGATTGATGAATCTTATGTAGATGAAACGAGCGTCTGTCGTACGAAATGATTGGCCGCATATCTTCGATTAGTTTATGCATCTAAAATTTCAAGACTACTGAAAAGAGATAGTCTATATCAAAGGTTTCAGCATAAAGTGTTCGACAGATGCTGGGATCTTTAGATTTGCATCAGCATATGACATTGCTTTATACATTGAGACAGTGTTTTCAATGGTTCGAACAACAAATGATACTTATAGCAAATAAAGAAACCAGTTGTAATTCCTTAAAATTGCAAAACGACCAAAAATATTTGTATTGCATTCCTATAGATATCTGCTATAAACATAAGGAGATATGTTATGATTGCCAATGAAACAACTATCCATCAGTAACCATTGAATGGGAGGTGAACAACAATAGGTCACCATATAGCCATTAACAATGGCAAACTCAAACCGTGATCGCAGGTGCTCTGGAATGGTAAGAAGATCTTGCTCCAGATGTTTTAACTGTCCAGTTGTTTAAGGTAAAATACAAATTCGGTAATAAGTCTCGCTCACTTGAGAAAAAAAAAAGACGGGATTGTGTTTACGAAAATTGGAAGCTATCCGTCGTAATCTGTAACACAGATACTCCAATATGATCATCCGACCAATGATGGCGTCCGGTATTTTTTTCCAAAGAGATGACTTTATATGATTTTCTACCCGAGGATTAGATTATCTTACCTGTATTTGGCAAAACCATTCGGAACTGTGGGTCCTCAATGCTCTTTAACTTCGTACTTTATTTTGCTTTTTCAAATTATTTAATTCGAGTATCACGGATGAGTCCTTTGTAGACATAACGCGTGTTTGGCGTACACAATTTTAATCCTGGTATTTATAATGAGTTTATTTACCATCACTTGGCCGATGCCACTGCTAGTGGAGGTTTCCTCCACGAGGGTATCACCAGCCCAGTAATCCGCACTTCTGTGTTAACATGAATTATCATTAATATGGTCATAATTATACATTAACCTGTTTATTTACAAAACTTAATAAATACTAAGGATTTTCAACCCGAGGAATATATTACCTAACCTGTTTGGGGGGGTTCTCGATGCACTACACCACTAAGAACCCTTAATAAATACAATAGCTACCTTGTAAGCAACAAAAATTTATCAAGAGAATCATAACACGAAAAGCAAACTAGTTCTAAACAAATTTCAAATTTTAATTAAACCATGTTTGCCCAGATTAAAACATCAATCCGTACTCATCCATCAGAGTTAGCATGACAACGTCACTTTGAGCAATGCTAAAATATAAGTTTAGACATGATGTAGGACCATTAGTGTTCATAGCTGTAAAGCAAAGCATATGTTATAGCTTGTTTCTTCATTTAGAATTTATTTTAGATGCCTGAATTTTAGGCAACTAATAAACTGCCAAACTTGACAAAGCCTCATATTATATGATTTAAAATTCCTATTCATTTGGTAATATGACCAAAATTTCACAAATTGTTTGTAAGTTTTCTAAGGAATTGATCAGGATAAAGTTCGGATTCTACTGCGGCTAGAAAATTTTTGAACAGGGCAAAAGTTGCATTTAAGTGCGGCACCAAGTTTAACGTCCCAAATAAGGAAGAATGCAACTTTATAATCCTGCTAAGCCAAGCGGATTCCCTCCTTATCATGTATGTTATTCGAGGTATACACTTAAAACAATAGAATTATAGGTTAGATTGTCAAAATGAGGATTAAAGCATGCTTTTTCAAAGATATAATAAAATAAGATGTGCAAAATCCTCGGATAATTGTAAGGATTATGCACTGCAAAACACCTACTTGTTTGTCGTTTTCTTGAAGCATAAAAAAATCGGTCAATTTACTGTGTATTGATTTCCTTTATAGAAACCAATTATCTGAATTATTTCCCTTGACATAACATAGTTCTAAATTTTTAAACGTTGAAAGATTTTCTGTTGTTGTGAAAAGATGTTACCATTAGATTTAAAAGAGGCAGAAGAAACAAAGTACATGTAGGTGATCAAATTTCTTTAGTTAAAGGAAACCTACAACAAAATGGCAAAACAAACCCCCAAAAGCAAAAACAAACCAAAAAACAAACAACAGTCTACAAAACATTACTTCCGAACTAAAGAATCATATTTTATTTTGAAATTATATCGTTTGCTAAAACTTTTCCTTGTATAATCCTTACGCAGTTGACAATGATGCACAACCTGTAGCTTGAAAAAAATCTCATGATCAACATGTTTCATTATATTTTTCGTTTTATTTCCAAACAGCGTTTCAAAAATGAATTCTATTTCTGTATCAAATTCAAGTAAATACCTAGATTAGTCATTTGCTGGCAAAATTAATATATACTCCAATCTACTTAATATTATTAATTTAAATTAATTGTTTCACATTTTGTTATCAATAGTTTTAAAGTTCATTATGCATTAAACCTGTCTAAAGAAAAGGAAATCTTGAAAATGAATTTGCCAAAAATGGGCTTTCATATCGCAATCATTTGGGATACGAATACATAATATACTGACGCAGATGTCAAAGAGACAATCCAAAATCATAAATCGAAAACAAACAAAAATCACGGCCAAAGAAAAACTACGATTGATATACAAGAGTCTACAGACCACTACACACACAGAAGACTAAGGAATGAGCACAACGAGCATAACTGTGGGTGATCGAAGGCGCTCCTGAAAAGTAAGCATATCATTTATAACTATACGAAAAGAGAAATGTTTTATTAAAACTTCAATAACGCGTTATCATATATCATACTGATGTAAAAGGGAGGCGAAAGATACCAAAGGGATATTCCAACTCATAAGTCGAAGATAAACTGACAACGCCATGGCTAAAAAGAAAAGATCAATAGACAAACAATAGTACACAAAACACAACATAGAATAATTAATTATTGTCACAAGATCCAACATTTTAATAATTTTAATAATGTCAACTGTAGTATGAGAATCTAAATTGAGCTTACTAAAATGATTCAAATTATTAATGCATGTCAAATTATTAGTTATGAAAGGAAACAATAATCAACTGATTTGTTTTACGGAGCTACAATTTTATTGATTTTCATGTTATAAATTCGAAAGGTTATTTGAAAGATCGATATGCGATAAATGATAAAGAATTCTCTAAATATACTGCCGAAATTTACCCAAAGGCTTACTTTAAATTAATCAAATATAAAAAGCAATAACTGTTCTTTCCGAGATTATGATATTTACATGGAAAACTCTACACAAAATTTACGACAAAGGGACGGTTTTCGTTCCCTATTGTATATTTTCCTTTTTGCAGGTGATGTTCCTTCGACACCGTCTGACGGTGTTTTATGTCCCAACTTGTTCGCTGTGCCCGTGTCTGTAGTGACGCTTTAGATTTCAATAAACGTAATCTATGTATGACTGATAAATTTTTAGGTCAAGGATTTCGTTACCATGAATTACTTAAAATCTTTACTTAACTCTTCCATAGATACACAGATTCGGTTTGGAAGTTTGGCTGTACCTGTATAAAATTTATTGCAAACGGGATAGCACATCCTAAAAGAGGGACAAAAGATACCAGAGGGACAGTCAAACTCATAGATTGAAAATAAACTGACAACGCCATGGCTAAAAATAAAAAGACAAACAGACAAATAATAGTACAAAAGACACAACATAGACAACTAAAGACTAAGCAACACGAACCCCACCAAATACTGGGGTGATCTCAGGTGCTCCGGAAGGGTAAGCAGATCCTGCTCCACATGTGGCACCTGTCGTGTTGCTTATGTTATTAAATCCGGTAAATAGTCTAATTAGGTAGGTCACATTCGTGAAAAGGGAAGGGTATTGTAGTTACGACATAAGGAACATATCCGATATCATCTGTGAAACGGTTATTCCATAACGGTCAACCAACTCGTGATGGCGTCCGTAAAATTTACGTAGGGATGATTTCAACTTCACCATTTGGAACTCTTGGTTTAATAGCTTCCTTGTGAGCAGCAATCCTCTATCAAGGAAATCATGTTGTTTACCGAGTTCGTAAATTTAGATTCGATCAGGGTACACTTATCGATCCTTTAAATAAAATTGTATAAAAGTTGTTTTTCTTTGAACTGGCTTTCGATAACTGCAGTACTCACATATCTGTACTCTGTGTCTTTTGTGTTTTAAGGTTTCTTGTGCTTTGTATTGAACAGATGAGTTAAGTCCTTTTCAAATGAAGGATAGAAATATGTTAGGTAAGGTAATACATCGGGAGCCCAATAAATATAACCTCACTAAAGGATATTGCAGTTAATACATCATGTAATGCGAACAACAGTAAATATGGTTCTAGGCCCGAGGATCGTTTTGGATGGAATATGATAGAGTTACGGGATGGGGTTGAAAACCTTTGGGATATATCACATCAATTTTCTGGCAAATTCGTAGGACAAGATTTCAAGAAAAGACAATTAAGAATTCAAATATTTCAATATTTTTGTAATACTTCTTCGTACTTGCATCTTTTACACTTATAAATCTGTATTAAAGAATTTATTAGAAGTAGTGGATTCGTAATTGACTATTGTTTCCAAATTCATTACTTCTTATAACTTCTCAAGCTTAGCCAAGTTCTTGTAAAACGACTGTCTTTTTTACGTTTTGACAATATTTTATTCGTATATAGTTATAAATGATTGTATCCACAAGGTTAACATCTATTTTTAGGGATTCGATAGAAAAAATTATAAATATAACTTAAAATTCGAAACCTCTGTTACCATGGTTACACGTTGATTCTGGAATTTTTCATAGAGTAAATTCAATCATATCGTATAACCAAGATTAAGGCAACTATTAGATACTATACAACAAAAATTAATTATTTGAACGTGGAGGATCAATCATGCGTTTTAGGTTTGGATGTATAACTATGTTAATTTAATTTTGTATAATCAATCTGCTCATAGCCGTGATTGTTAAGTCATTGGTTACAAAAGTCATAACGATAATATTAAAATTAAGAAGTTCGAACATTATACCCAGACTGAAATTTTGTTATCCTATTTTGTTTTTGTCTCAAGCAAACTATTATTTTAATCACGGCGGCGTTTTATATTTCAATTTCATATAATGATGATAATTTTGTTTGTGTTTGTTTTATTGCCAAAGAAGTAGTTTTACGGTCGTGGCTGTTATACTACACTTTATTTAATATAGATTACGTTCAATGTTGACGTGATATTTATTCGAACCATTAATGATCAAAAAAGAAAGATTGATTGATAGCATAATACCAGTATTATAAAACTAAAACCATAAGTAAGCATTTGCTATGATGAAAAAGAAAATTTAAAGTCCTTGTAAGTTAGAAGTGACAAGTGTGATGGGTATGGATGTTTGTTTTAAAGTGTTTACAACTATGGTGTAACAGCCAGAATCGTATAAAGGTTTAGTTCATTACAATGTTGTTGAAAATCGACTCATGTTCAAATCCGACATCCTGCATAAACTATTTTTTTAATGATTTTAGAGAAACTAACTATTTGATTCATTGTTTTCTCTTGTTTCGTTGTCATCCTTTATTTTGATATTGCTATATAATTGTACAAAAGAAAATTCAAATCGAACATAATCTGCCTTTAGTAAAAAAATAACTCAACTCAAAATTGAAAAGAACAACATGAAAAACCAAGACTTGTACGGCTTTCCCACCAACAGAGCTATAGAAAACAGTACATTAACCGGTGTAGTACGACTTTGCCCCCAGCAGAGCTATAGAAAAATAGTACAATAACGGGTGTTACGGACACTTTTTGTGAAGTTACACAGGCACTTTCTATGAATAGAGTCACTCGTGCATTCAGTGAGTTCATAGGCACTTTATCGTACACCTTTTGACCTTATTACCTTGTTTTATAAATATGATCAATATGAAAAGTGTTCATAAAAATTATATTTTTAAAAAAGCTAACTATGTCCCTAAAATGCTGAAATTAAATAAAAGTATCTACGAAGTAACTGACTGCAAGAGTAACTGCAACCATAAATTGATTCCATGAATAAACCTCTAGTGGGTTTGCTCATCGAACTTTACGGAGGATTTCCCCTTTTTCTCTTCATGTTCAAGGAATGTACTTTAGTCGAATTGTGATAGATAAATCTCAACTTCAAATAAACTACCACCCATTTTGGATATTGGGCTGGAAAATGAAAAAAATATTGTGTCACGTGATCAATACTTTGGTTAATGAGCATGAAATTGAAAAAAAAAGATTTCCAAAATAAGCGGATTAAAAATTAAAACGAGACAAAATCAATTATTTTTCATAACATGTTATTCCCCATAAAAAGAGAAACAGCTTTTTATATTGATATATTTTGTTGTTAGTTTATTGATTTTTACAATATTTATACATGCTGTATTTAAGCTTGTCTGATTACTCTTTCTTAGGTCATTTCCATACGTCGTTGAATTTTTAAATGTCTGAAATCTGTTATTCATATTTTTGCTGTATATATATTTTTTTATCTTGGTTTTTGGGGTGGGGAGGGGTATGAGCTGGGGAAAAAAGGGTCAATTGCCCCTACATTCACAATGGGGAGGAGGAGGCAAACCGTATTTCTTTGTTTGGCTTTGTTTGTTTATACGTATATATGCTTTGTTCTTGGTGTGGAGGGTATAATATAAATAAAGGGCGAGGGCGTAGGAGCCGGGAAAGGGACCATACCCACATAACACACTTGCAAAGGTGAGGGTCAAAACTCATGATAAGCACCCCTCCTCCTCACACACACTTTTGGCAATTTATTTTGTTATTAAAATATAGAGTGGCTAAGAAAAGGACATTAACTTATTTCTAGACTATTAGACTATTATGATAGAAAACATACATTAAAGGTCTTTTTTTTGGCTTGTCACTTTAGGAAGTCCCCTTTCTCAACTTTTCAATCTACTCCTACTTCACTGATATGTATCAAAGGAATGAGCAATGATTTTACTCGCACACAGCTGATAAATTTGGGAAGCGCTAGTTTTAACGCTAAATTCCCAATTTATTAAAGAATAAATATCTCCAAACATCGTGGTGCATAAACCGGTACTAAGCATTTTTTTTTGTGTTCAATCTTTTTATTATGCAATCGTCTTAAATGCAAAATGTATTACTTTCTAATTAAAAGCATCGTACAAGTCAGATACAAAACAAAAGTAACAAAATAAACTGGATGGTATAAACCAGCCGTATAGTTTTTTGCACTTGTAGTCAGGTCAAGGTCCTCAGCTATTGCCTCGGAATTGACCTGACTACTCGTTCAGAAAAAACTATACGTCATATATAAGAGCATGATAATCCCTTTCTTCGTGATTAAGTACGAGCGTTAGCGAGTACTTATCATGAAGAAAGGAATTATCATTCTCTTACAAACATAGAATATTGTAAAGCGCTTAAAGCTAAAATGATCCCTTGGTTGGTTTCAATCAAGAATTAGTTTTATTGTCAGTGCAATGTTTATAATTAATGCATGACTTCCTTTTAGGCATTTAAGTTATGTATTAGTCTTAGTGGTGTAAGGACTTACTTATAATTTTGGATATTTTATAAATTGTGCA
The DNA here is from genome assembly GCA_017311375.1 of Mytilus coruscus. Lineage (NCBI taxonomy): Eukaryota > Metazoa > Mollusca > Bivalvia > Mytilida > Mytilidae > Mytilus > Mytilus coruscus. The sequence goes on from CM029598.1 coordinate 20,852,495, forward strand.
TTAGATGACACAACGGTACAATGAAATGGTAGAAATTGTACAAGTTTCCTAATTGTGAGTATGAATGTAAATTATGTGATATTTTAGTGAGGAATTATCGTTTTGTTTCGTTATAGTTCAAAATTTAATGAACTCAAAATCAGTTACAACTAAATTGTATTCCACAACCAATTTTACACCAAATACTACTTAATTAACTTAAATTTAAATTGTCAAAGAATTTTTATAGGAAATTCAAATGGTAATTCAATTTATTGTTTGTACCGTTATAATGGAAATGACTATTTCTACTAACTGCGGATACAGTTATTTCATGTACAAACTTCTCTTCGGTTTGATTAGTAGTAAAACTGGAATCTTCCGAAACGTCTATATTTAACTTTACGGAAGATTGCTTCTTTTCTCGTCATCTTCGATGTATTTGTTCAAGTCGAATTGTGATAGCGTAAAATCAGTTTCGACGTCAAATAAACTCTCACCTATTCATGCATTTTAGGGACATTGGGTTTGTAAATGAAAACATATTGTTTCGCGTGATCAATCATTGGGTCAACCTGAGTAGTATAACTCTACTCCAATGAGCACAAAATGAACTGAAATATTTGATTTCCTAAATATGTGGATTCAAAATTCAAAACGAGACAAAATGTATAATTGTTCATTACATTTTATTCCCCATAAAAACGGAAAAATTTTGTTTTAGATTTATATATTTGCTCATTTGATTTCATATCTACACATGTATATTTGCGGTTGTCTGATTTCTCTTTCTTATTTCATTTTCATACGTCGGTGAATTTTTAAAATCTTAAATGTGTTATTCATATTTTTGACAAAAGAAGCTATGCTTTGACATCACCCCCATCCCCACACTTTTTGGCTATTTTAAAAGAAAATGGTTATGAAAGAGGACATAAACTAACTTCTAAACTATTAGAATATAGTAAAATAGAAAAGGTTTTTTTAAGTTTGAACCCCCTTTTCAGTCTACTCCTACGTCACTGATATGCAACAAAGTAATCAGCAATAGTTTTATGGGGACACTGCTTAAAAAATTAAGAAGCGCTAGTGTTAATGCAAAATCCCTAATTTATTTAAAACTACATATCTCCAACCATCGTAGTATATGAACTGTTATGGATTTTTTTGTGTTTAATCTTTTTAACTATGCAATCGTCTTTTAAATGCAAAATGTATTAGTATCTAATTAAAAACGTTGTACTAGTCACATACAAAACAAAAGTATCAAACTAATGAGCTTGCAACAGCCAGACGTATAGTAATTTTCCACAAAAAAAATGGTGGGTTAAACCTGGTAAATACGAACAGTTGCTATGAAAAGGCATGACACGCTACCCTGTCTTGCTCCTTTTTAAGTTTATGCGATTCCCTCAATTTTCATTTGAAACCTTGATTTGCCTTCTTATAAGAATAAGGAGATGGTGGTATGATTGACAATGAGACAACTATCCACCAGAAAAACAAATATGACAGACGAACCAACGACAACCGCTGAATAACAGTTTCCTTACTTTGGGTCAGGTACTTAAAGAATGTGGCAGTGTAAAACATGCTTGTGAGCGCTCAACTCTCCCCTATACCTGGGACAATGTTGTTACATAACAGCATAAGAACAATCTTTAAAAATCAGTTGCATATGGGTTAACTCAATAAATCAGTACGAAGCACAAAAGCCAACTAATATAAAACAATAGATACAAAGCACCGATATAAGAGTTCTCGCAGTAACCGAAAGCTAGTTCAAAGCTAATTACAACTTTCAAATGAATCATTATCATAGACTAAGTTATCAATCAGTTCACATCAAAGGGATTTACTGTGGAGACGCCATAAACAGTATGAGAATTTTCTTTGGAGTTCGGTATTTTTGTTATTTTACTTTTGGTCTACATATTGAATACCATATTTCGGTTTAGTTTATGTTACAAGATATATGAGGCTTTTGGTTTTTCAAACAAAGAAAAGGAGAGAGAAAAAGCTCTTCCGTTCACTGATGACCGAACAGTAATATCTGCAGATAATCTGGAGCAGGTTTTTTTCATTTTCTGGCATTGCATGGGAATATTTGTGGATATCCACGGGCATTTTTGTTGAGTAATGTAGATGCGGAGGCATTCATACTACTGACACAATTGGATATTCGAAGAGTCGAGAGTTTGTTTTCCGTTTCTTATGATCCTATCTAATTATTATAAAACGAATAAGTAAAAAGGGCCTACAATCAATGCATTGAATACGGATCACAATTACGTAAGCAATTTATGAGATTTCAAAATCTGTAAACTACTTTCTCATAAATTAACGATGCAATAAAGGGTTTATGCAATGATAAAAAAATGCAATGTTCTTGGTTGGTGATAACAATAGTTGAGCTAATTTCAGGCTTTTGGTTTAAGGGGCCGTTGATCGCCATAGCAGAAGGAAATGAGAAATGAGTGGTTGTCGTTGGTTGATGTCTGTCATATTTGTGTTTTTTTGTTGTAAATCGTATTCTTATTAATAGGCCGTTAGTTTTCTCGTTTGAATTGATTCACATTTTACATGTCGCGGCTTTCTGAAGCTTTTAAACGGTATAGGTTTTCTCATTGTTGATGGCTGTACAATTACCCATAATTGCTTAAATCTTCGTCACTTGAACTCTTGTGGATAGTTATCTCATTGGAAATCATACAATATCTGGGTATTGGTACATGGTATATTCAATACGAAAATAATATCAAAGATCATTAATTATCATTAGTTTACGTTAACGGGGTTCTTAACTCTTTTTTTATGTGATGCGGCTAAAGTTCAGTCACTGCATCACCAATAAGACACCAAACGCATTGCCTTTTAATTTTACACCTTAAGGAAGGATGAATATCATATAAATATTGCAATTGTGCCTTTTGGTATCAAAACAAATTTGTAAATACGGACCAGTTTTATATTAGTTGATTGTAGGGTTTACATTTGGAGAGAAGAACTCCTTGTGTAAATGGATGTTTATCAATTAATTTATCTGTCAATTAGTGTATTTGTAATAAAATAAGAACTATTTTGGAAAACTTGCGAAAAGCAAGAATAGTTAATTGGAACCAGGCATGGGGTGAATTACATTGCAATGTAATGCATTATATTACAATTACTTTGACAAAACCATGCATTAAATTACAATTACAATTACATGCATTTATCGAAGTAATGCATTAAATTACAATTACTTTTGCAAAGTAATGCATTGAATTACACATTACATTTGTAAATTTTATTATCAAGTGAAAAGAAAAATCAAACATTTTGAAAACAACATGAAGTCACAAAAGATTCGACATGTCTCTTCAATATAAGTTTGATTTTAATGTTTCAAGGTATACATCTCTGTGTTTTCTCTAAAAGATATTACCGAGATGAAGTTTAATACTTATTCTAACTTAATGTAAACTTTACTTTTATATATATACATATGTTTTTTCTAATTTCAATCAAAATATTTACTGAGAATTTCTTTCCTAATTAAATAATAAACAAAGAGCTTAATTTATGACCAAGTGTCAAAATGGTGAAAAGTTTGATTGTAAAACAAACTAATTAGTGTTTTATGACAATGTTCAATTATCTGTTATTTAATGAATGAATGAATGAATGAATAAACTTTATTCTCACAAAACTACATGTCATCTGTAGTTACAGAGAAAATATATATCTACAATAACATATATCTATATATAAACATGCACATGTGTGAACAAACGTAACTTAACTTGGAGGACTGACTTTCACCTGTATTATTTTTATAAACTTACATAATTTTTCTAAAATGATAGTATTGTCTGAATTAAATAAACCATTAAATTTGTATGTATTTGGATTTTTACAGCAATATTCCGGTAAAATTTCTTTCTCTCTACATCCAAAGATTTACAAGTCATGATGTAATGATATTCGTCACCGATATCACTAGAATCGCAGAGATGACAAAGTCTGTCGTTTCGTGACAAGCCTCGCCATCTCCCCGTCTCAACTGGTAACCGGTGACTTCCACATCTAAATTTGCAGTATACAAATAATAAATTATTAGGCAATATGTTGAGATAATTCTCAAATTTCAAATTAGTCTTAAAAATTCTATAACATAGGCATTTAGGTAAGCTATCTATCTGTGACAAACATAATTGTGTGAACTGATCTTTTAGTTTTGTTCCATACTTTTGATAATCATGACAAGGTATTCATTGATCTTTTGACAACAATGGAACACTTTTACATTATTATTAGGCAATATGTTGAGATAATTCTCAAATTTCAAATTAGTCTTAAAATTCTATAACATAGGCATTTAGGTAAGCTATCTATCTGTGACAAACATAATTGTGTGAACTGATCTTTTAGTTTTGTTCCATACTTTTGATAATCATGACAAGGTATTCATTGATCTTTTGACAACAATGGAACACTTTTACATTATTATTAGGCAATATGTTGAAATTTCAAATTAGTCTTAAAATTCTATAACATAGGCATTTAGGTAAGCTATCTATCTGTGACAAACATAATTGTGTGAACTGATCTTTTAGTTTTGTTCCATACTTTTGATAATCATGACAAGGTATTCATTGATCTTTTGACAACAATGGAACACTTTTACATTATTAACATATGTTGAGATAATTCAAATTTCAAATTAGTCTTAAAATTCTATAACATAGGCATTTAGGTAGCTATCTATCTGTGACAAACATAATTGTGTGAACTGATCTTTTAGTTTTGTTCCATACTTTTTGATAATCATGACAAGGTATTCATTGATCTTTTGACAACAATGAAACACTTTTACAGTAATGCTTTTCAAATATCAATCTTTTATGCAGGAAAATGTATGAAATATGGAATAAATTCATATGATTATGTTCTTAGTTAATTAAGAAATCTTAAATTCTGCTTTAGTTAAATCTCCAACAATCTGTTAAAGATATATAGTATGTGAAAAAAAAGCCATGTAATGCAATGTAATGCATGAAATTACACAACTTTTGCTAAAGTAATGCATTAAATTACAATAAGAAAAACGAGAGAAACAATTTCTCCCAAAGTAAATATCACCTCTCAAGGTATTTTCAAAAGATTTACAGATTATTTATAGCAAACATGTCCTATTTGAACTGGCTTACCTGCATCACATATACGGACACTCCGCAGCAAATTGAGGTGTGATCACACATTTAAGTTTTACCAAAAGGGTTTCAGGTGTTAAAACGGGTATTCCATGGACGGAAAACCAGATCTAACCCCGAACTACCAAAAGAGCAAATAATGAATGTAATGTCGACAACCAATCTGTTATCTTCCATTTAATCAATAGACATGTTACGAAATTGTATATACCCGACGCTGAGGTTGACAAATTAGACTTAAAATGCGGGTATCGATTTAAATTACCTGTGTACGAATTGATCTTGTGTTTAAACTGCATAGTACTGATGTCCACGTATATTTGTTCCTTATAACAGACGTCCTTTGATCTCTTTATTATGGACATTTCATTATAAATATTCATAATGGAACAAAAAGTCCATAACAACAATTCCTTGAGGAATAAAAATGATGAATCCCATAGTATTTCTTCCTTTTGAAACACTGACAGGAGGCAAGAGTATTGCAGAAAGGATATAAAATCCAGAAAAAAAGAGAGAAGGAAAGCCGAGAAAAAGAAGTAATAGATGAGAGAAACAACCCCTACTCCCGCCCCGCACCAACCCTTATAAATTAAATCAATATTTACTTGCTATTTTTAATTTTTTGAGTTTTCGAAATCAGCAGCGACGGACCATTTAACTTAAAGGGGTGGTTACCCGAGGTCAGAAATTTTGGAAGTGTTGCAAACAATGCAGAACCGACTTACTTTATAATATGATGAGTCCAGCTGGCGGGCGCGCGGACGTGCAGGCGAGTGGGAGAAGAGGTACCCGTTTTTAGTAATAAACTCCTAACCTAGGAGCTTCTAAAATTTGTACAGTGCCACGGTATTTATATACATAGAAAATGTGCAACTCCTTTTATGGATTCATTTTGGATATAGTTTGCTTTTTTTCGGAGTTTGAACCTTCGTGAATTTTTGGCAATTGTACATATCATGCATATGACCAACATGACACCTCTATAGTCTCGCTCGCCATTATTAGACCTTGGGAATGATTTTATAATATACTTATCTGTTAATGTCTACTCAGGAAAAGCTTAGTTTCCCTTATATTATTTTCATGTAAAATGTTACTGGTTCGACCCAACGAAATGAGAATCTTTAGAAAAAGACATCCTATATATATTCATGCACAGTTTTAAAACATTTCGAATTGTAGTTTTGAGGTCTGAAATTGTCTTACCCGTTTGACCAACCTTTCAAACAGTCCGAAAAGTCTAAGGCATGGTGTTTCTTTGTTTATTTCTTTAACTTTAACTTTAACTAAGTCTTAGGAAAAAAAAGTTTAAACTGAAATTGTAATTCCTCTTGTAAGGGTTCTATGTCAAATGTGACTCGTTTTTCGCCTGTTTGACATCCTAAATACATATTTCAGCATATTTCTCTTTGAGGTTTCTGTTCATGCTTCAAGTTCACAAATACATGCATAGATACCAATTCTTTGTGAAATCTATACACTAAATACTTCTTAGTCGACCGTAGAAAAATTGCGACAACTACGTGGCTGGTGGCATAAAATGCCCACACCGTTGGGGGCAATTGACAGCAATTGTCATGCCATTTACAGTCCACACACGGAGCCTCGGGCACAATTTTATTCCAGATACCGGCATTGCATACATACGCATGTTTTTGTGGACAATATATAGGAATCATGTGCATTATATCTTTAAAATTCACACGCAGTAGTTTCATAGGACAACAGGATGATGCTCAACAGTTTAATTTACTGCCTTCAATTGACCAGGTATGGAATTAGATTTTCCCAGGATTTTGTCATTTTAGGTAATAAAATATACCGCATGTCGTTCTCCGTTCGTTACCCTCTATAAGCGCCGTAAACGTAGAGCTATATGTAGACCAAGAGCAGAAAGAATATAATGTAAAAAGTGAACTTGCGATTATTGTTCAGGATTTCGGATATATGTTGAACACGCTATTAGCCGCTTAAAAACTTTCAAATTCAAAATCAACCAGACCAGACTGTGGAGGTTTGTGCGGGTTTAGTAGAGATCGATTGATTGTCGTTTGTTGTTCGTCCAGTGACAAATATTTCATGCATTTTCAGGACGAGGTTAAGTAGTGGAGTGTCAGATTGATAATTATGCTCGAAGAACAGTAATTAATATTAAAAAAATCAAACTGGCTTATTATGTGATTTTTTTTCAAATCTAGGAGTGCATACTTGAATTACTATCAACCCCTTCCCCCGCACACACGTACACCTTTCCCGTGCAATAATATCAGAAAATAATCTTTCTAAATTAATATAATTTCAAATGAACGAAAGAAGTGTGTAGGATACCTGTTTAACATCACGCAAATTGAATTTTACCTGTTTTAATCGATAATCAATGTTTTGACACAGTCCCCACATTTAAAGTATAATTTGTCAACCTCAGCATCAGTATATACCTTTTCGTAACACGTCTAATAGCACCAAAGGTTGTTTTCAAAAGTTTACCGGTATTAACTTTTGAAAGTTTAAATATAAATATATTTTTCAGCGTTTCGCAGTATAGCCGAAAAATACTGTCTTAAAGTTTCTATAATATTTTGTATGGGTCAATGATGTATGATTTTGATAGGTCAGGTGACCTAATGTTTTGTTATGCTAATTTGTTTTTCGCGGGTTCGTGAAAAAATTGTCTAGGTGGTCATTCTAGCCGTAGACATCGTACAGTTAAAACTTCCTTTTTTGTATAAAAATTGTTTTTTTTTTGTTTTGTTTTTTTTGTTTTTTTTATATATAATCATGATCATGATGAAGTACGGCATCATAACCCAGAAACGGTTCTTGCATTGCTCCGTGACGCAGGTTTCCAAACTATATAAGTTGGTTTTCCTGGGCGGCGAGTGTCCGTTTATGACGGGTATTCATAATATGATATTTAACATTTGGAATGTTCTTGGAAGTTAATAGATATTTATTACTATTGTTGCCGGAAGTATATTTTTGGTTCACAAAGTTGTGTGTTAAATTACTTAGTATAGATACTATTACTGTGTTATATATGATGTTTACATATGTATATGAGATTATTGTATTGTACTGAATTACAAATTTGATTAAATGCTGGCTCCAGTCTGTCTGCACGGCAAAATGTAGTCTGTCTGCACGGCAAAATGTAGTCTGTCTGCACGGCAAAATGCATATTTGAGTTGAGTCTAATTTAGTTGGCCAAAAGTATTGTGTAGTTAGGACGATAAGACTAATGTAACTCAATTCAGATATGTTTTACTGTTCCCGTTATTGATATATTCAAAGATAAAATTTGTAGACAAAAATTTGAGTGATCGTGTAAACAAAAACTCTAGAAATTCATTCGAAAGTGATAATCTTGATTTTAAATTGTCGAAGGCATGAGGGAAAGGAGATATGTAATATCAATTTATTACGCATCAATTCAATGACATGAACCGAACACAATCAAAATCAATAACGCGTTCTCAATTTCTCAGAAAGATTTTTAACAAATGATTGGCTTGAGGGAAAATAAAATAGTTCAACTGCATTAATGTGCTTACATGTTTAGGTCAGGAAATCATTTTCCTATGTTAGAGTAGGCGTGAATCAGATGTGGATACTTAAAAATTCCAAAGATCTTTTAGAGTACATACTTTTCTACACTTTACACAAGTATTCCCCATTCCAAACTAAAAGACAAATTGAAATGTCATGCTTTGTTTCATAAAAAAAGAATGCCCAACGTAGTTACAAGTATCTTGTCTAAGAGAGGGATAAATCCTACTTTGTAAAAAATCACTCTGATTCAAACAAACAAATCTCTGAAAATGACATTATCAAGATGCTTGATTTCTTGATTGACAACATATTTGTTACGTTTGGAGGACGTGTTTTCAACAAACAATCGACATTCCCATGGGAACCAACTGTGCCCTCTTCTTGCCGACTTGTTCCTTTATTCATATGAGGCTGACTTCATACAGGAACTTCTTAGGAAGAAAGAAAATAAGTTAGCAGTATCCTTTAACTTTACTTTCCGCTATATAGATGATGTTCTCTCACTTAATAATTCAAAATTTTGGTGACTATGTTGAACGCATCTATCCCATCGAACTTGAGATAAAGGATACAACAGAAACAGTTAAGTCTGCCTCATATCTTGACTTACAATGTAGTTAATTTAAATGTAACAGCGTTCATTTAAGATACTTTTTCTTTAAAACTATATATCCATGAAAATGTTAAAGTTCTTTTCAAATTAGATATAATATATATAGATAAAAAAAAAAACCGAGATGTGTTGAATCTAGCTGTCTTTTAACCCAGATATAAAGTTACTTGAACATTTTGTAACATGATATGAAATATGCATGGCTATACTATTCCTTTTTCAAACCAAATTGTTGACCCAGGTTTAGAAATATGGTCATCTGTACTTTTCCATTTCGGATGTAAGACCCTTGTTGAGGTGGCTGCATTTTAGCTGTTTGAGATATCGTATGCATAAATACGCAGCAACATTATGTCAACTTTAAGTTTGATGCCCCGTTTGTGGAGAGCGTTAATTTCGAAATTGCAAAATTGCTGCACTAATTTGAACCAATCGTATGTCAAAGTGTTGCATGTATATATTTAAAATCTAAGGCAAATCCATACACATACGTAACAATCCTGATTTAAGTCTAAATTTCCTGTCCTTCATCCCGCGATCGTCTATTTTTGAAGACCATAAATAAATGAATAATTTTATTTGCTATATACCTGAGCATATATGAAATACTTGCACCTGGACATTAAGCCAAGCATGATCAATAAACCACATATCGTTTCATGTATAAAGATCAATCTATAGATGAAGCAGCGTTTCTTAACTGGTTTGACTCCCTTATGTGAAATAGTTAGCGTTTTCATCCACTACCACACAGATTTATTCAAATACATGCATTGTAATATTTTGATTGAAAATTTAAAAAATTAACACCTTATTATTCAACGAGTTCTTTCACTAGAAGGTTACACATCCGAAATTTTTACTTGAATTTTAGTATTCTAGAGTCTAAAATAATACATAATAAAGATTTTACAAAATTTTAAATCACATGTATATACTTCAAAAGTTTTTTTTCAGTGCTATACATTGTTGGTGGAGACAGTTTTAAAACAATATCCGCGGCAAAATATTGTAATATATATTATAAATTTAGCATTAAAAGATATCCTGAAATAACTTTAATTGATTTGTATCTGAAATACAAAAAATAGCTTTACTTTCAATACAGTTTTGGTTTTAGTAAAGTATGCTATTCTTATTCATTTTTTGTGATTCATGTGCATATTTGTAACAATCTACCTAATTGCAGTAATGACCCATAATTAGGTGATATGTTTTAAAGAAATGTCATAATGTTGTGGTTCAAAGTATACACAAGAAGATATCATACTATAAATTTTAGTAATGATGAAGACTCTTTGGAAATGGCCCGCGTGTCTTATATATTCAGGAAATTTAGCTTTACCTTTTCATCAGAAGATACCAACATGATAATAACTGAACATATTACTGCATGGCCATATTAAATCAGATTTATTCATAACATATAATGAAATTGTTCATATTTTAAGTCCATATTTTGAACAGAATGTATGAGAGTGGTTGTACATATATATATTACGTATATACAGGTCTGTGATATTTTCATTTTCGGTACAAACAGACAGTACTGTAGCATGTCTTCATCATGGAATCCCAAGGGTGACTGGTGTATAGAAATATGATTAAAACCCTTGCCAAGTGGGCCATCCGTTTGGCTGTGCGGGATGTATAAGTACGCAGCCACGTCCGGTCAGAATAGGGACGAAATATGAGGCCTCGTGTAGAGAGAGTTCCACGCTCCCTGCAGAACCCTTGAAACAACTCTTTTATGGGTCCGTAGGTAGCCTGTTGCAAAGGAGAAAATTTCTGTCCTTATCCATTATACCCACATTTTCAGCTGGTGGCTGTTCAAATTTCACACCTTTTCCCCGGTCAATCCCTTTTACAGGACCTATACCTATTGCATCTATTTATATTTTGTTCTCGTCCTGAAAATGCCTGAAATATTTGCCACTGGACATGAAACAAACTATCCATAAATCAATCATCTGGCTCATGAATAAAAGGAGATGTATACAGCGACAAGACAGCAGCGTAACCACAACAAAAATTAAAAATAAAAGTTAAAAAAAAAAAAACACATCCAGGCACGTAATTTATTTTTCATATTTACTGCAAACTCAAAAGCTTCAAAAAGAAAGACACAACTTTGCTTCAAGTTATGATTTTTTATGCTTAATATATCATTACTGCCTGAAATCTAGAAATCTTCAAAGTTGATGCATTTTTATATTTACTGCAAACTCAAAAGCTTCAAAAAGAAAGACACAACTTTGCTTCAAGTTATGATTTTTTATGCTTAATATATCATTACTGCCTGAAATCTAGAAATCTTCAAGGTTGATGCATTTTAGAGGGTTTCACTTGGAAAGGTGGATTTTATCATTTTACAAAAAATGGTAGAAAGGGGGAGGCAGTTCTTTCTCCGGACCAACAAACCGACTTCTGCATCTAACAATGGTGGCCGTATTTAACACTTGATAAACTTCTAAAACAAGAAATTGCTATTTATTAATTATAGTACATGGAAGTTAACAAATTCGCAAATATTTGCAAATTTCGTTTTTTAATGTTTTGTGCTAACTATTAAACTTTCCGTATTTTCCTGTACGAAACAAGATTTTCATGTATAAATATAATACGCTATAAAATAACTAGACTCAAGCTGGCAGCCACTTTTAGCAGCCAATCAAGATAGCAGCCACTTTTTCCAGCAGCCAATTTTGATGATATGTCTAAAACCCAAAACCATAACAGACTCGAACGTTCCAAAATCTCAAAATCTAAGTTAAATGTAATTTAAGAGCGGAATTCGACAATTTCACGGCTTGTAGTGATTCTCAAAGGATTTTTCGTTTTCGTTTTAAATACCAATAATGATAGCAGCCACTTTTTTCGAAATTCTAGCTACCAATACGATATATGTATTATTTTTAACGTATAAATGACCACAGATGTTCAGCCTTAAAGTGAACGTTGAACAAACCAAAACAAATGACGTCAGTAACTGAAAGCACTCACTAGCTTGATTTCTAAATCCGGCATATTGGTGTCAATGTGTATAGAAATATCTAGTTTCTACATAACTAATATATGTGCAGTTAGCCGCCGGTTCGATATTCTATATCCAACTAGCTGTGAGCAGTCGGTTCAATATTCAAACTTATTTGAAAATCATAAAAAATGAGAGTTAAGAGGAGTGAAAAAATACGTAGGAAATCGTTTTATGACCCTTCAAGCTGTCGTAAATTCTCGTTGTCCTCGAATATGATCCCTTATGTAAGTTGCATAATTGTCTTAATGTAAAATATAGTTTTATCAATAAAACAACATTAAAGATGTATTTTATATACAATATTTCTTAAAACAATAGAAATATAACATTAACGCTAGAAACATTTAAAAATACCAATAGAAATATTTATGGAAAGCCCAACTCTCCCAAAAATGTATAGTAAAACCTACCAACTTTGAACCCCAACAATTTCCGAATGGGCCTAACTCCCAAAAATTCATTTTAGTGTGGCCTTTCCCAAGTTATTACCTTTCATTTGAGCCATGTCCAGTGGCGAACTTTACCGTACAGCGCTGGCGAGGCTTACCGGAAGAATATAGGGTGAATACATATTTTTTTCCTAAAAAGCAACTTTGAACCCCAACAATTTCCGAATGGGCCTAACTCCCAAAAATTCATTTCAGTGTGGCCTTCCCCAAGTTATTACCTTTCATTTGAGCCATGTCCAGTGGCGAACTTTACCGTACAGCGCTGGCGAGGCTTACCGAAAGAATATAGGGTGAATACATATTTTTTTCCTAAAAAGCAACTTTGAACCCCAACAATTTCCGAATGGGCCTAACTCCCAAAAATTCATTTCAGTGTGGCCTTACCCAAGTTATAACCTTTCATTTGAGCCGTGTCCAGTGGCGAACTTTACCGTACAGCGCTGGCGAGGCTTACCGAAAGAATATAGGGTGAATACATATTTTTTTCCTAAACAGCAACTTTGAACCCCAACAATTTCCGAATGGGCCTAACTCCCAAAAATTCATTTTAGTGTGGCCTTTCCCAAGTTATTACCTTTCATTTGAGCCATGTCCAGTGGCGAACTTTACCGTACAGCGCTGGCGAGGCTTACCGAAAGAATATAGGGTGTATACATATTTTTTCCTTAACAGCAACTTTGAACCCCAATAATTTCCGAATGGGCCTAACTCCCAAAAATTCATTTCAGTGTGGCCTTCCCAAGTTATTACCTTTCATTTGAGCCATGTCTGGTAGCGAACTTTACCGTACGAAGCTGGCGAGGCTTACCGAAAGAGTGTAAGGTGGAGACGTATTTTTTCTATAACAACAACTTTGAAAATCTACAAATACCGAATGGGCCTAACTCCCAAAAAACCTTCCAGTGGGTCCTTCCCAAAGTTATTACCTTTCATTTGAGCCATGTCTGGTAGCGAACTTTACCGTACGAAGCTGGCGAGGCTTACCGAAAGAGTGTAAGGTGGAGACGTATTTTTTCTATAACAACAACTTTGAAAATCTACAAATACCGAATGGGCTAACTCCCAAAAAACCTTCCAGTGGGTCCTTCCTAAGTTATTACCTTTCATTTGAGCCATGTCTGGTAGCGAACTTTAACGTATGAAGCTGGCGAGGCTTACCGAAAGAGTGTAAGGTGAAGACGTATTTTTCTATAACAACAGACATGGCTCAAATGAAGGTAATAACTTAGGGAAGGACCCACTGGAAGGTTTTTGGGAGTTAGCCCATTCGGTATTTGTAGATTTTCAAAGTTGTTGTTATAGAAAAAATACGTCTCCACCTTACACTCTTTCGGTTAGCCTCGCCAGATTCGTACGGTAAAGTTCGCTACCAGACATGGCTCAGATGAAAGGTAATAACTTAGGAAGGACCCACTGGAAGGTTTTTGGGAGTTAGCCCATTCGTTATTTGTAGATTTTCAAAGTTGTTGTTATATAAAAATACGTCTGGCCACCACAGGGGTTCAAAGTTTTCCTATACATACTTTTCGTATTAACTACACATGCTTTCGGTACTCTTCGGCAACTCCTACGGCAAAGTTCCGAACCAGACCTAGCTCATTTTAAAGGTGTTGACCTAGGTTATTCCCCGCTTAAATATTTTTCTGGGATCCGGGCCCGTCTAACCACAGTTTTAGTTATATGTCAATTATTTGTACTGGCACTTTTGACAAGGAAAATTTCAGTTTTAATTCAACGAGTTGGTAATGATGCATGCCGTACAAAATAGTCCACGCAGGAGTTTTGTGAAAATACTTGTTCACATTAAAATATAGATAACCATTACAAGTATATCAAAGTGTTTTATTTCATATGTACAAAATAAATATTAAAAATGATTTTAGCGAAAATACTTGATATTTGAGGATGCCGAGTTCATGGAAAGCATGTATGTAACTTTTCTATCGTGCGTTGCATCTTGTTTATTCGTTCCAAATTGGTTGGAATTATATATATAACACGATTCCTTCCAACTGCCAACAAAAAGTGACTGCTATCATTATTGGTATTTAGAACGGACTGAAATCATTCTCACTACAAGCAGTGAAATTGTCAAATTCCGCTGTTAAATTAAATTTAACTAAGATTTTGAGATATTTGGAACGTTTGTGTCTTATACAGTTTTTGGTTTTAGACATGTCATCAAAATTGGCTGCTGGAAAAAGTGGCTGCTATCTTGATTGGCTGCTAAAAGTGGCTGCCAGCTTGAGTCTAGTATAAAAATACGTTAGTTTTGTATCCTTTCAGCTCATTTTGTGAATGACTCGTGCTGCGGTAGTAATATTACTAAGTTTTTAAGTGTATCGTTATTATTGTAAATTGGAATGTTGGCAGAAAAAAATGTATATATT